>JALBZB010000186.1:0-41451 GCA_038050625.1 Pythium sp. MPC-2022a
GGAGGACGCAGCCAAGGTGACGCCGGAGGACCTCGAGAAGATCCTGCATGGCGGCGACGACGGCGAGCACGAGAAGCCCACCAAGGGCGTCTAAAGCAGAGTTAAGCTGCGATGAAGGCTGGACAATCACTGTCGAGCGTTTGGACTACGGACTGTTTACATGCGTTGCATTTTTTCCAATTCAAGATCGATTACGATTCACAATTTTAGTATTCCATTCTCGTCTTTGATGTGCTCTGTCGTACGCTGTCTGTTTGCTTCAGTCTTGTGTCGCCGTTGCAAAAGCAATTCTTGAAACATTCAATACACGAAGACCGTTTTCTGTTCGAAGGCTATTCCCAAAGAGGTGCAGTCTGTCGAGTTGGCTTCCACCACTGTGCTTGCCCCACATTCGTCGGCTTCGCAAAAAAGCACTTTTGCTTTTAGGACTGAGTATCCGGGATATAGTAATAAGGTAGCTCGTGAATTGGTGGAAGCTTCTTTGCTTAGAGCTTCTCCAAGGGGCGCTCGATTCATGGCAGCGTTCAGGTTTCAAGTCGTGATCTCACGAAATGCTTTAGAAGTGCCAAGCGTCGTATGCATTACAATATTTCCGCATAAATAATAGTGATCGTACTTAAGTGAAGTGGGGTACTAAAAGGACACTCGACCCTCACGTAAGTACGACTATACAGTCAACAGTCCAACACTTCAAAATGAAGCGTTCGCGCTGTACACCACGTTCACCATCAAGCCCTAGCGACTTGGAGTTCCCGCGCAAGCAGCCGTTTGCGACTGTGCTGGCGGTGCTGCTGTCCACGAGCGCAGCTCTTAGTGAGCGAGATGTCTTGCAGGCGCTGCTCCTCGTGAGCAAATGCTGCCGCGCGGTCGTCGTCAAGTGGCTGAAAGAGCAGTTGGTAGTCGATATTTCCATGGGCATTGAGCTCCTCCCAGTGCCTGTGAGTGGCGATCTCAGTCTCCAAAGTAACACGAGCGGCTTCCAGAGAAAACTCTGCCTGCAGGATCTGCTGGAGCTCCTCGCGTTCCAGTACGTCACGGAGTGTAAGTACCCGATCCCCAGTCATCAGCACGCGCTGTCAATGGACGGCCTCGTCGCAGCTTCGAAAGACAAGCTCGCCCAGAAAGTGCTCCGCGGTCGCACTGTGTGTGTCACTGCCGCGAAAAGTCACAGTAACAACAGGAAAGGCTGGTGCGTGTTTGCGGCTGAGGACATCCCGCGTGGTGAGTACATTGGCGAGTACACAGGCGACATCATCTCGACGCGCCAGATGCAGGCTCGCTTCCGAAAGACCGCGTCCGAGCGCGCGATGAACTATGTGCTGGTGCTGCGCGAGGTGGCCAGAGAAGAAAATTCGAGCGACGCCTGCAGCTTCAGCGCGTTGCGCACGATCGTGGACGCGACAGATCGCGGGAGCTTCACGCGCCTGATCAACCACAGCTGCGACGCGAACCTGATGCTCACGGCCGTGCGTCTGCGCTCGCTCATCCCGCACATGGTGCTTTTCGCGAAGCGCGACATCAAGCAGGGCGAGGAGCTGAGCTTTGACTACGGAGGGAGTCCCAGTAGCGCTACTGCAGAGTTAGATATTGAGATAGAGGAGGATTCTAGGCGAAGGTGTCTGTGTGGAGCTCCATGGTGTCGAGGGCTCTTGCCCAGTGACGCCTCCATTTAGAAGATCGGTCCAGTATTTAGAGCATTACGGTAGGTAGCCAGTCTGACTGGCAGCAACTCAATTTGAATTGGCTCACAAAGACAACATCATTGCTGCCATGAAGAGCTACGACGAGATCTGCGCTGACGCCACGACCGCCGCCGAGATGCGGCTGCTGGAGCACTTTGTAAGCGAGAGCGTGCATGCGCATGTGCATGCGCTTGTACATGTATGGTGCTTACTGCTGCTAACTTTGCTCTGTTCTGGTCGTGTGTTGCGAGCAGAAACTGTATGGCGGAGAGGTGTGGACCATCGGCAGCGGCTGCCAGAGCTGCCGCCAGAAGCTCGAGGACACGAGCGCGTTGAAGGTGCATGAGCTACGCATTGTGTTTGTTGCTTGTGACATATGTGGTATGTGTGCACTTGTCTGACTGACGCAAACACAACCTGTCCGTCCTGTTTCTTTAGAAATGTGTCAACTGCCAGGCTGCGCTCTTCTGCAACCGCGAATGCCAAGTGAAGGGCTGGAAGGCGCACAAGCCAGAGTGCGCGGTCATCTCGGCGTTTAGAAAAGCAGAGGTGCCAAGTGCTGAGGACACTCCGACTCCAGATAAGCAGTACGTAGCGTCTTGGGAGCCCAGTCCGCATTGCGCATGTGGATGGCGTGTCGACTGATGCGTTGATGTATTTCATACTTTTACAATAGGATCTCGACGCTGCTTGCCACGCTGTCGTGGTCGGCTGCTGCAAAGAGCTCTTCAGAGCCAAAGGTGGTTGGTGTCGCCAAGTCGATCAGCATGGACGAGACACACCTTCCCGGCTGGTTCTACTCGCTCGACTACGAACTCGTGCGTTGCTACCTCGTGATATGTATCCCACATTCCTTCTCGAAGTGCTCACTTTTGCTTTTGTTGTCATTAGGAATCTGCCGAGAGCCAAAAGACTCAGTACCAAGCTGCACTTGACCTCTACAGCCTTCTGAGAGATGAGGAGTGCTGGTGCGTGCGCTTGATAATCGCTTTCTTTGCTAGCTAGCAATATGTCGTCGCTTGTATGCTTAATCATGCTATCTTGTTGGAATTTGGTTGGTATGTAGGACCCGCGACAAGGAGAGCTTCCCACGCTCGAGCTATACCAACATTGAGGTACTTGCTGCTCATGTTTCATGAGTATGAGCGCATCGCGCGATTGACGATCACTTGCTTACATAAATAATGTCTTCGCTTTTGTTGCATTGCATTCCGTAGCTAGCGCACACATTGTCAAACTCGGAGGAGATCCGAAAGGCGTTCTTCGTGTGTGACGGCCACCTGCTGCTCTTCTCTGCGTGGCTGCAGCACCCGGAACCGCCTGCGACGCAGACGATTCCACTTGAGGACCGAGGCTTCTTCGGCGTCATCGACTCGATCCTGCAGATTAGGTGAGCAGCAAACAGTAAATGGTATTCTCATGATTGGTATCAATTCGTCTAACTCGTTTGGGATATTTATTGCTTGCGATGGACAGCTCGGTGCGCGATGGAATCGACGCGTTCATGGACAGCCGAGCCGCATGAGCAGCGTAGCCTGCACAATAGAGAAGGGACATTTTTCACTCTGGAGCCTTCACTCGTACATAAAGAAAGCAAATCTAATTGTCATATCTCCAAGAGTCCATTCAGAAAATCAGCTGGTTGAAATCACGATTTACAAAGGTTCACCAGACTACATGCACTTCCCACTGCTTTGTCGGTAAAAAGTAAGAAGGAAAAACTACACCATCTTCGCGACACGGTAGAGCGTGTCCAGCATCTCTTCGACGTCGTGGTCCAGCTCGTAGCATTCGATCGCAGCAACCACCTTCTCGTCGTCGTTGAGGATGCGGTCTTTCAGACGCGACTTCTCGTCCTGGGTGATCAGGTTGTCCGCGGCAATGCGACTCGCGGCTTTGAGAGCAAGCGTATACCGTGCTCGTCTCGACAGCGCAAACTTCTTGTTCACGTCCGTGTTTTCATCACCGATTTCACCCTCTACAGTCGCAGCAAATACACACACGACTCGATTAGCAGCGAAATCCGTATTTACTGAGGTATAGCTGTTTGCTTGATGTTTGTTTTCCGCAAGATTACCTTCGATGATCCCCTTCTCTTCGAGCTCGCCAATCGACGGGCGCTTGCGGAGGTGACGTGCAACTTGGTCCGCTTTGAGTTGTCTCTCCAGTTGGTGCATTGGTCCCTGGAGAGAAGGAGCCACATCCTCTTCATTGTCTACTCATTAAGCAATCGAATAGTTAGACCTTCAGAAATGACACATGATACTCAATAGTACACACGCAAACGCTTACCGCCGAGAATGTGGTGCGTGACAAGCTCGTCCTTGTCTGGACGAGTTTCGAGCAAGTGCGAGACCTGGTTTTGAACCAGATTGCGCTCGAGCTTCTTCGCTGTTGCAGTCAGACTCGGAGCCATCTGCGTGTCGTTTTCTGGTGAAATACAAAGAAAGGAAGCAGAAGAGTGCATTGCAAGCTCGTCAGGATCGTGGTGCTAGAGTCAAGCGAAATCACCAACAGCAACAATAAAAACGTACTCTCCAGCACTCCCTGCGAAGTCAGTTCCGTGATCGATGGACGCTTCACGAGTTGATGGGAGACGCGGTCAGAGTTGATCTGGCGCTGCAGTTTCTCCTGTGTCGCTTGAAGGCTGGGAGCGACGCCGTCTACGTGTTAGCAAGCCGTCACAAGCATTAGCACTGTTATTGACTATATAAATCAATCGCTTTAGTCAAACGAACGTACCGTCATGCACGATGCCTTGGTCGCGCAGATCCTGAACATCGGGGCGACTGTCCAAGCGGTGTGAGAGCTCATCCGCGCTCATCTTGCGCTGAAGTTGCTTCTGAACGCTCTGAAGCTGCGGGGCGACGTTTGTGTTGAGCATGTGCATCTTCTCGAGCTCGTTGACATCCGGGCGTGACACTAAGAGACGGTCAATCTTGTCGGAAGTCATGCTCTTCTCCAACTCCTTCGCAGTAGACGCCAGGGACCCCGATAGGCGACGGTTTGCACCTGCACGCATAGATAATGATGATATATCCAAGACGCGTCAGAAGGAATGCCTACAAAATCTAATTCAATCCTGACTCAACTACCGTCGGCACGCGTACGTACCAGCGGGGTTAAGAATGTGCTCGTTATGCGAGTGCATCTCTTCCTGATTCGGACGCGCCTCGATCTTTTCCTCCATCGCCTCGCTGATTTGCGCCATCTTCTCCAAGTCCTCCTGGGTTTCTGTATGAAGAGCACAAAAATAGCACCACGACATCAGCTTAGATGCTACCATAACATCACCACACCGGCTAACGCAGAAAAACACTCCACGTACTCAAGATTCCGGCTTCATGGACTTCGTCAATAGACTTGCGGCGCTTGAGCACGCTGTCAACTTTCTCTATACATTCCAACACATACAGATATTCATTAGTGTCAACTTCAACTCTATCTTGCAAATCCGCGCTCTGGATCTATCTACACAGAGCACAACGCACCTGACGCTTCCTTCATGTCCACATGCGCGTCCGCATCCGCGTCCTGCTGCGACTTCTTCGGGCTGCCGCCGTTCGCCTTCTTCTTGTCCTTCGCGACGACGGGCGACGACGTGTTGGAGCCGGGCGTCTGGCCGACCTGAAGCTTCTTCTTGGTGGCGCCTTCGGGGGACTGCTCGGCCGAGCCGCCGCCGCCGTTGACGGCCTTGTGCTGCTGCTGCTTATTCTTCTTGACCATCTCGCTCTCGTCCGACGGGGATAAAGGTGGCGGAGATGGTGAGGACGCTACTGCGGTGGAGGTCTCGGCGCTCGCTTGCTGCCCTATGCTGTCTCGCTTTCTCTCTCGTGGCGCGCGCGCGGCTCTTGTGTTGGTGGGTGGCGTTTTGAATTCTGGATCGGGTTTGCGTTTGGAAACCGCATTTGCCTCAAAAACAAGGTGTGCCTTACTGTCAGCTACTTGATTAGAGCGCCCTTGAATCACCAGAGTGATTGTCCTGCAACGGGAGGATCTTGAACTTGAACTGGGAGTGACTGCTGCAACAATCTGGGTGATTCAGAAATGGATACTTTCTTCTAGTATACGCGTGAGCCGAATGCTCATACCTTTGCAGCCTCGCGCAAGCGCAACGATGGAGCACAAAGCGTGTTCATTAATTCCTTGGCTATACGCGGACGAAGAAATGTCTATACACGAAAGCGACAAACTATTCAGCGCAGTGTATATGAATCATGTGTCTAGTTTGTCGCGTTAGCTCACTGATTTTTTTAAAAAGTTGTCACAAGCTTCAACGTGGATGGGGGATTCGAGGCAAAATAGATGATGGCGTTCACATTGGCAGGAAAGAACGCAAGCGCGTGCTGGTGTGGCATGCGTGATGGATATGGGAGAAAACGCCAAGCGCGGAATATGTATATCTGTGCGGAAGGTGACGCTTGTCCACGTTTATATTCACACCTTCAACGAGGTGCTTTATCCGATGAATGCTTTTTGTAGTTATTTGTGCATGAAGGTGGTGTCGTATTTATGTGGTGAACTTGTAGGCGCAGTCGATGAAGCGCGCGCACGTGATCATGTCTTCGCCCGAGTTCGCGAGGTCCTCCTTGGCCATCTCCGCGATCAGCAGCAGCTTCTTGACCGAGATTGGCTGGCTCGCCATCATCTGCAGGATCTGCTCCTTCTCGCGGTCCTCCACGGGTAGGTTCGTGTGCGCGAGCACGGCGCTCAGCTCCTCCATCTTGCGCAGCTGCGGCACCTCGAGCGTCAGGTCGAAGCCGTCCGCGAGCTCCAGCGCGCGCATCGCGTCGATGTTGGACGTCACGCCGATCACCACGAGCTTGCGGTCCGGGAACGGCACTGGGTTGCGGATCAGCACCATGAGCGCCTGTAGCACCAGGTTCGAGAAGCGCGGCCCCAGACCGACGTAGTCGATCAGGCGCTCAATGTCGTCGAGGATGATGATGCTCAGCGTCGACCGGTACGCCTCTTCAAACACCGTGTGGATGTACGAGCACTTGGCGTTTTCGGCGCGCGCGATGAGCTCCGACGCGCGAATGAGTCGCACCAGCGGGAACTCGCTCGCGACCGCGCAGTACGTCGCCAGTGCCGTTTTGCCCGAGCCGCGCTCGCCGTGGAGCAACACAGACATTAGCGGCGTCTTATCGTTCGAGCGCACTTGGTCAATCACACGCACCAGCGCGTCCTTGACGTCTGTGAACGACTTCCCATACGGAACGATGCCGTTTTTGAAGTGCAGCGAGAGCTGGTCGCTCGGTGCACCGAACTTGGGCTTCACCTCTTCCAGCGCCATGGCGAAGTCCTCCATCTTGATCTGCGGCATGAAGTTCGCGATCGCCTGGAACGTCTTGCCGTCCGTACCGCGAGAGAGCGCGTGGGCGTTCGCTGCACGCACGAGACCTTCAATCTCGGCGCCGGAAAAGTTCTTCGTGCGCTGCGCGAGGTTCCGGTAGTCCGGGTCGTTGTTCACGGGCTTGAGCGGGTCCATGCAGTAGTCCAAATCGGCGATGACCTCCGGGTGGAGCGTTCCGTTCTTGCGCGCGAGGTCTGTGTGGATCTTGAAGATCTGCGCGCGACCGTACTCGTCGGGGAGGTTGATCTCGATCTGCACTTCGAGACGACCCGGTCGCACCAGCGCTTCATCAAGCATGTCCTACAGATACATAGCAAATTGCCAGGCGCAAACATAGATCGTTAGTTTAGTGCAACAACCGCAGGGAATGAGAGCTCACAACCAATACATAGATAACCACGCACCTTTCGATTCGTCATGCCGATGACCAGCACGTTGTTGAGACTGTCGACACCGTCGATCTGCGTGAGCAGCTGGTTCACGACGCTGTCGCCAACGCCCGTGCCGTCGCGACTCGAGCCACGCGCTTTGCAGATCGCGTCGATCTCATCGAAGATGATGATGTGCACGTCACTCTCGTCGCCGAGCTCCTGCTGATCCTGGCGCGCGTCCGAGAAGAGCTCGCGGATCTTGCGCTCCGATTCGCCGACAAACTTGTCGAGGATCTCTGGTCCGTTCACCACTTTCGGCTCCTTCGCCGTCAGCGCCTGCGAGATCTTGCGCGCGATCAGCGTCTTGCCGCAGCCCGGCGGACCGTAGAGCAGCATGCCGCGCACGTGCTTGATGCCGAGCTTCGCGATCACGTCCGTGGGGAAGAGGCGCGACGCGAACGCGCGACGGAAGATGTCGTTGAACTCCTTGTCGAGACCGCCGATGCCGAGCTTGGAGAAATCGAAGTCGGGCTTGAACACGCTGCGGGTCTGGCCCGCGGACTGGTTCGTGAGGCGCACAGGCGCGTCCTTGGACTTGGAGAAGTTGACGATCGCACCCTTGAGGAACAGCCCCAGGTCCGGTGCGAACGACGCGCTATTGCTCTTCATCTTGTCGCCGCTGCTGTTGTCCACGAGGTCGATGCCCACGCACTGCAGACGCAGCGGGATGCCGTCGTAGTTGACCACGACCAGCTGGCCCACGGCGAAGATCTGGTTCACGTACTCCTGCTCGAATGTGGCCTTGAGCAGACTGCAGTCGATCACGCGCACCTCCGCCTGAGCACGCGTGAGCACCTGCTGAATCTCGAACGTGACGGAGCCCAGCACGCTCTTGGGGTTCGGCGGCACGTACGGCGAGAGCTGGCACGTCTGGCCCATGGGGAGCCCCGCGCACATGCGCTGCATGTTGCCCACGGCCACCGAGCCGCGAGGGATCTGCTTCTGCGGCTTGGCCGCGAACACGAACTTGCGGTTCACCCAGACGTTGAGCCCGTGCTCCTTGAGCTCCTCCTTGGACGTCACGCCCGGCGGCGTCTGGCGCACGAGCTCCATAAAGTCGTCAAAGTTCACGTACACGCAGTTGGTGAACGCCAGCGAGTTAGACGGCAGCCCCACGACCGCAGCTTCGAACGCCATCTTGTCTTGTGGTGCTTACGTGTGTGGAGTTGTCTCTATCAGGCGTGCTTCCAGCGCTACTCTTGAGCGGCGGGTGTCGTCGTGCAGATCGTTTTTGGGAATGCCACCTGCCCGCTCCCTCTCTCATGTCATTCTTCTACGCATACTGCACCCTCGCGTAAAAGAACAAATCGACCATATTTTAGCCAATCACATATCTTAGGACTCTTTTTCAACCAATAAAGGCACTCCACATCAAACGACAACTGTATCTATTTCGGTACCACAGCGAAACGATCAAAGTTGAACTGCGACTGAACCACATGACAGCACAACCGACACTTTGAGGTAAGCCTCCTTGTAGATGATGGCAATCTCTCTCTCTCAGTTGCGTTAACAAGAAATTCTTCCTTCCTCCTCTTTCTTTCTCTTCCCTCATGTACGCAACGCTATGCAAAATCTACGCCGAGAGCCCCTTGCTGAGCAGGAACGCGTCCTGGTTCGGCTCGCGGTTGAGGAACTCCTGGAGCTGCTCGCTCGCGTCCAGCGAGCCGCCGCGCGATAGGATGAGCTCTCGGTACGCGAGTCCGGTCTTCGGGTTCATGAGCCCCTCCTTCTTGAAGCGCGACACGAACATGTCCATCGAGAACACCTCGCTCCACATGTAGCCGTAGTACTGCGCGTCGTAGCCGCCCGCCAGGTGGCCGAACGACGCCGCGAAGTTCGTGCCGGGCGTCATGTCGATGAGCATGATCTCACTCTGCAGCTGCTTGAGTACCTTGGCCGTGTCCGACTTGGCCTTCGAGTGGATCTGCTGGTCGAACGTTGCGAACAGCAGCTGGCGCTTGTTCATGAGCCCCGCATTCGCGTTCTTGGTCGAGATCAGGCGCTCGATGAGGTCATCCGAGAGTTTCTATTTCACACACAAACAATCAAGAAGATTAGTACCAGAATATTGCATCCATCATCATAGCAATAGGCAAATAGCTACACACCGCCTTGGAGAGGTAGTGCGACGACAGGCGCTGCAGCGGCTCCTTCTGCCAGCACCAGTTCTCCAGCATCTGGCTCGGCGCTTCGACGAAGTCCCGCTCCACGCGCGTGCCGGCGAAGCGCGGGATCTCTGCCTCCGAGCACAGGCAGTGCATCACGTGGCCGAACTCGTGGAAGTACGTCACGACCTCGTTGTGGTCCAGCAGCGACGGCTTGGTCTTGGTCGGCGCATTGAAGTTGGCGACCATGGCGGCAGCTGGGAGCTGGGTGAATGAAGTAACATAAGGATTCAAATCGACAAAATGAGGTGGTGGAGTGTGACGTTAGTGGGGAAGAGAACGAATTTAGATGGATGGACACATCCAACAATAAGCACATACCTCGCGGACGTTGGCCGAGTTCACGCACGACTGCTGGAGCGTGAAGCACGCCGCGTGACCGTACTTGCCCTGGCGAGGGAAGAGGTCCAAGTAGAAGTGGCCCACCAGGCGTCCTGCGCGGCTCGGACGCGCGTCGTAGACCGCGAACATGCGCACGTCCTTGTGCCACACGTGCGGCTGCGAGATCTCGGCGAACTTGAGGCTCAGGATCTCCTGATACATCGAGAGGAGCTCGTTCGTGACGTGGTCCAGTGGGAAGAACTCGCGCACCTTCTCCGAGTCGATCGAGCAGTGCTGCTTCACGTACTGGTCCATGTAGAAGCGGAAGTCCCACATGTTGATCTTGCCGTCGAACTTCCAGTCCTGCGCCTCGCAGTCCTTCTCCTTGAGCTTCAATAGCAGGTCCAGGTCGCGCTTCGCGAGCGGCGTGAGCTTGTTGTCCAGGTCCGAGAGGAACTTCTTGACGCTTTCGGGGCTCTTCGCCATTCTGTTCGTGTGTCAAACGGAACAAAAGTACCGTTAGTAGGGTTTTCAAAAAGATTGCCAAAATGAGGTGATATTATGTCGTACCTCTGCTCCAGCACGTACGACGCATGGTTCTCATAGCCGAGTGTGATCGCGATGTTGTGGCGCAGCTCCAGCATTTCCTCCAGGATTGCCACGTTCTTGTCGATGCAGCGGCGGTTGAACGCCACCTCCACAGTCTTGCGCGTCAGCGGCACGGTGCACGTATTCAGGATCGGGAACACCGTCGGGTACGACAGCGCAATCTACAAAGTTACGATGAGCATCAACATAAGGTTAATGACCTCACGCTTCTCCGTTAGCAAAAATCAAATGCGCTATCATGACTCAAACCTTGAATTTGCCGTCGCTGCCCTTCTCGAGACTGCCGATGAAGTCGTCGCTCAGCCCCTTGAGCTCACCGAGCGAGAAGCTCACTTCCGTGGTCTCCTCGGTCAGGTTCATTTGGTACTGGAGCGCGAGCTTTGAGAGCTTCTGCTTCCACACTTGCACCTCCTGCTGCTTGGCTTCCTCCAGCTTCAGGCCGTTGCGCTCAAAGTCCTGCACGACCTTGCTCACGTAGCGCTGCTTCACGGGCGTCAGTTTCTGCAATACACATACACAAAAGGATACGCAATGCGCAATGATAGCATACAATCAGTAACCAGGAAGATCAACTCGTGACACAACTGAGCAACTCTTCCTCACCTTGAACGCTGGGCTCGAGGCGAACTTGTGCAGCGACTTGTACACGTCCACGCGCATGCCGCGCTTGACGGAGAAGTCGGTGATCGCTTCGTCGGCCTTGTTGCACGCGTCGCGGATCTCCTTGACCGCCGACACGTGACCCAGGAACGTCACGTTCGTCATGCGGCTGAGCATCTCAAAGTCCAGGTCGATGAGCTTCTGCGCCGTGTTCTCGTACGTGACGGCGGAAGGTGCGAGGGCCGCGATCTCGTCGTCGACCTGTTGCATCTTGGTGATGATGCTCGCGGTCTCGGCCTCGATCTCCTCGACGCTCAGGTCGAAGCGCAAGTTCGTGAGCTGCTTGCGCTGCGCCACGAGCTTCTTGCGCTGCTGGCTGCGCGTCCAGACGCCCAGGCCCGCGAGCGCGGCGACACACGCGGCCGCGACGAGCACGGTCTTCTTCTGATCGTGGGAGCTGCCGGTCATACTGCTGCTGCTGATGGTGATGGTGATGGTGGTGGTGGTGGTGGTGGTGGTGATGACGGCGGTGATGGCGGTGGAAGGAAGGAAGAAGCTTTGGTTGTGGATGGAGGCGCAGCGGGTCACATCGGCGGCGACTTTGGAGGAAATCTTCCCTACATCATGTGGGCCACATGCCGAGGAAGATGCGCTGCTCGCATTTTGGCCTATCATAGGTTGTATAGAAATTAATAGCCAATGTAATGTCTTAAAAGGAAAATATTAAAGAGTATTTCAGCCAATGGATAAGCGGGAAAGATCCACGTCGACGAGGAGCCACCTGATGCGCAATCACTCTGTGAAGCTGATGAGTGGCCTCATGAACCAACATGAAGTGAGATCGCCATAATAATGGACCCTACCAGACCAGCAGCACCATCGACAAGTTTCCTTGTGCGGTTCATTCATTACATGCGATTAGACCGACGTGCTTGCGCAACACTCGACGCCATTCATCTACAGCTTCGCAGCAGCGTCCTGGTCGATGTACCAGTACACCACGCCGTGCGTCGGCTTGACGTCCGCGGCAGGGAGCGGCGGGTCGCGCTGCTCGCGGCCGATCATGTGCGGCATGAGCTCCGCCTTGCTGGCGCCAGTGGCGACAAACGCAACCTGCACAACAAAGCAAAATACAATAGCAAGGTGCGTGTGAGCTCGTCAACATAACTGTTAACTAGGAGCCACGTTTAAGAAGGACGTACGTGGTCGGCGTTGTTCACGACTGGGTACGTCAGCGTGATGCGCTGCGGCGGCGGCTTGGGCGAGTCTTCGATGGACGCGACGAACAGCTTATCCTCCTTGAGCAGCTTGTGGCCTGGGAAAAGCGAGCACGTGTGGCCGTCTGGACCCATGCCGAGCAGGATCAAGTCGAAGCGCGGCAGCTAGAATGGAAATATGGAAGCGAAACAATATTTTGCCAAGCGATTTAGCATGAAACTCACGCTACAGACGCTCATTTAGACTCATGCAAAATGTACATACCTCATTGCCCCAGACCTGGGCGAGCTTGGCCGTGTAGTCCACCGCAGCGGCTTCTGGGCTCAGCGACGCGTCAATCGTGTAGATCTGCGCGGCTGGGATCGCGACCTACAGTTCAAACAAAACATCCACAATAACAACAGAACAGAAATGAGTGTCACAACCAACGCCATCCCACCAATAAAACTATACAGAGCTTGTGTAGCTCATTCATATCTTTTCAAGTGTGCGCGCATCCATACGTACGTGGTCAAAGAGAGCTTCCTTGCAGGCTTTGTAGTTGCTGTCGTCGCTGTCGAGCGGCACGCAGCGCTCGTCCGCGAAGAACACATGCCACTTGGAGTAGTCCACGTCGCCCTGGATCGCTCCGAGGCCCTTGTTCAGAATCTAATACACAGCAGAACAATTCGTGCACGAGTTCCCCATTCGTTAATGTCAAACCGCACAGTTAAATGACGTAGCTGCTCGTCGCATGTGACGCAGCAGACGATGATGATGGACCCCGCACCTTTGGGAGCGAGCCGCCGGAGAGCGCGAGCGTGAAGCGGCCATGGGTGGCGATAGCCTCCTGGCTCACGCGCAGCACGAGCTCGCCGACCGACGCGCCGACTTCGTCCGCGTTCGGGCGCACGACGACCACCATCTTCTCTGGAGCTTCTTCTTGATTTGGAGCTTTGTTCGGCTGGAACAAGAGCAATGGCAACAGCAGTCCAAGCACCAGCACCAACGTTGTTATTGCTGGCTCAAAAACGGGTCTCGTCATCACACAAGGTGTAAATATGCAATGATGACGCTGGGTCAAACCTATCTTTCATCAAATACACCATTCCATCTATTCTATTGTATTCGTGCATCCTAGCCACAAGATTCCAATAATATAATAACAGCAAATGCGTCGAGGAAATTGCAACCTGTTGCAAGGTACGTTCTATTCGTTCGATTTAAAAGTTGCCAAATTTTGGTGGCAGTCGTTTTTAGCATGTTCTAACACTGTGAATTCCGGATAGAAGGATAAATAATAAATGTGATAAAATAGGGTACCTTCTGTGTACTAGAAACATCAGATTATCCAGCCACATTGAATGAGCTCTTCATGTGTACAAACAAATCTGAGTTCATTTTACAAAATAAAAGCACTTGACGACTGTACTTCTAACATTTGTGAGCTGCAATTAAATCAAAGGTCAAATAAAATATCTGCAAATGTATCGAAAACGCGTGGGCTTCGTGTTCAAATAGCATTTGGATCGGCTGCTTAAAATGATATTCCATTTGGCAGTGTCTAATTCAAATCAAAAAATTAATTCAAATTAGGGTACTAATCTATAAAATGTCGAGTTAGGGTGTAGTTCTGGATACTGAAAGTATCAGAATACCCATCCGCAACCAAACAAACGATGGTTTGCCTCCTTTGGATTTCTCATACAAATTATGGTACTTTATGGCATTCCAGGTGCAACCTCAGTCTGTCACTGATTGATGACCCTCGGCTCCTTATTACGAACCTTTTGGTACCACGTTTTTTCTCCGAAAGAGTATACCGTACTAAACAAAATTAATGTGTCCCGTATGACACACCCATCGAAGACCGAGAAAAATCGTCCTTGCAGCTTGAGATTACGACACACGCTCAGATCCCAACGCGCCAGGAAGAAGGCGAGAAGACAAGCAAGCGAAGAACCACACGCTTAGAAGAAGATGCCGGAACTGCACGTGCGAGCCGTGTGCGCGCGCAACCTGCTGGACAAGCAGACCTTCGGCAAGCAGGACCCCTACTGCAAGATCACGGTGCGCAACCGCACCTTCAAGACCCGCGTGCACGACAACGGCGGTGCGTTTCCTTTCTCTCTTGTTCTCTCTTTGATGGATGGCGTGAGTGGTGGTAGGTATCCTGAAAGACAAGCAGAGTGCTCACGTGCGTGCTTGCATGGATTTGCTGTATGCTGTGTGTGACTCTACAGACAAGGCGCCGGTGTGGAACGAGCGCTTCACGTTCGAGACTTACGACCCGCAGCTCGACCAGCTGCGCATCGAGGTTAAGGACAAGAACTTCACGGCGAGGTGAGTTAAGGAGTTGAGCGATTGCCGGAAAATGGATACACTTTTCCGCCTGTAATCGATGTGTTTTGATTAAAATGTGGCTGATCATCTCTTTTTGTTTACTCTCGTGACGTCGTGCAGCACGCTCATCGGTGAATGCCGCCTCCCAGTCAACATGTTCGTGCATGGCAACGTGGTGGACGAGTGGTACACGCTCAACAACGGCAACAAGCGCGCCGGTGAGATCAACCTGCGCATCCAGTTCGTCGGCGCCGGCGCTGCGCCTGCCAAGGTCGCAAAGGCTGCCGCGCCGGTGGCGTACGCGCAGGCGGCGTACCCCGCCCCACACCAGCAAGCGTACCCAGCCCCTCAGGCATACCCACAGCAGCAGCAGTACGCCCAGCAGCCACAATACCCACCACAGCAACAGCATTACCCGCCACCTCAGCAGCAGCACTACCCTCCTCCACAACAGCACTACCCACCTCCACAGCACTACCCGCCTCACCAGGCGTACCCACAGCACCCGCCACCGCCAAACTACGGCTACCCTCCTCCGCCGCCAGTCATGATGGCGCCTGCGCCTGTGGTCTACGGCATGCCACCGCCAACCGTCGTGTACGGCGTCGCCCCAGCTCACCACCACAGCGGCCACCACGGTCACGGCGGCTACCACGGCGGCGGCCACAAGCGCCACGGGGGTGGTGGCGCGGAGATGGCGATGGGCGTCGGTGCCGGTGTGCTCGGTGGCATGATCCTCGGTGACGTGCTCTTTGACTAAGAAGACAGCCAGAAAGATACCCAACAGCACACACGCCGCGTGAGAGTGAGGGCAGATTCCTAATATGATGCCACCAACCACAAGCGACGGATAGTATGTAGCTATTTTTTTCCTTTTATTATACTTTGATACATCCCCACTTTTTTTCAGTTGGTAGTCTGCATGATGGTTCGTCAAGGCAACGTGCGTGGTGTCTGCTTGTCGGTGAGTGTACCAAGCGAATGTTTCACTACACGGCCACCATGTCTTTATCCAAAGCCTGGGGCCACACGATGCAAACCTCATCAAGGTCGGAACGACCACAAGGTCCCCAGCCAATGTTGTTCTTCTCAATTTCTCGGCTGTTGACGAATATGTGGACGTGGCAGCAAGCCTGTTCTGAACTTGGTTACTCTTGTTTCTCAAGCGCGAGTGTCTCATGCACGGAACGAAGGTACAGCGTACAAATCCCCAACACAATCAATCGGCTCCATTTGTATTTTGTGGTCAGATTGCTTCTTCCTGGATTTCGTCACACTTGTTTTCTGCTCTCCCACTCAAAGAATCAGATTCTTGTTCGTGAAGGGAAATCAACAGCAAAGCGCGCCTTTGGCCCCACCCACAGCTCATCTCATTACCCAACGCGCCAGCGAGAAGAGAAAACAAGCGGATAAACAAGCAAGACTCACCTAAAGATGCCGGAGCTCCACGTGCGCGTCGTGTGCGCGCGCAACCTGCTGGACCAGCAGCTCTTCGGCAAACAGGACCCCTTCTGCAAGATTAAAGTCAGCGGCGGCCGCAAGTACAAGACCCGCGTGCACGACAACGGCGGTGCGTGCGTGTGCCTTGCTTTGCTTTCTTGCGTGTTTCTCGTAGTTAGTTAGATATGAGTGTCAACAACTTACTTGCGTATTTGTTTGCTGTATATGTGTGGGTGACGATGCTCACAGGAACGTCGCCGATGTGGAACGAGCTCTTTGTTTTCGAGACGTACGACCCGCAGCTCGACCAGCTGCACATCACAGTCAAGGACAAGGGCTTCACGAGCAAGTGAGTGAGCAATGTGTTATTTGAATCTCGGCTCATTTTGGTGCAGTGAACTAACGGAAGGAACGCGCTTGCTTGCTGTGTTGTGTGCTTCGTTCCTTGATGTATTTACAGCAAGTTCATTGGCGAATGCCGCCTGCCGGTCAACATGTTTCTGCATGGCAACCTGGTGGACGAATGGTACACGCTCAGCAACGGCAGCTATCGCGCCGGCGAGATCAACCTGCGCGTCCAGTTCGTCAATACGGTTCCCGGGGTCGTTGTCGCAGCGCCAGTCGTGTATGCGGCAGCGTACCCAGCTCCTCAAGGGTACCCACCGCAGCAGTACGCCCAGCAGCCACCGCCATACCCTCCACAGCAGTACCAGCAATACCCTCCGCAGCAGTACCCGCCGCCAAACTATGCCTACGGTGCTCCCCCGTCGCCACCGGTCGTCATGGCGCCTGCTCCTGTGGTGTACGCTGCGCCACCACCGACTGTCGTGTACGAGGGCAACGACCGCTACTACGACGACGATCGACGCCATAGAGGCGGAGGTGGTGGAGGCGCAGAGGTGGCGATGGGTGCCGCCGCCGGAGCCCTCGGAGGCCTCATCCTCGGTGACGTGCTCTTTGACTAAGAAGATATACGGCACAAGGGGCAGTGGGATGGTGGTATGTAGCTATTTTCTTGTTTACTTTTGATAAATCCCAGCTTTGCTTGATATTTGCGAGTCATTCTTTGTATTCCAATTAGCCCAACAGCAGCTATTTTTGAGCTCTCTCTCTCTCTTGTCAACAAGCTCCAGGAAAAAAAAGACAGACTGACAATGTGAACTTCATGCGCTCAGTTCAAACAACCCCACCAGACTGAAGAAGATGGCGGACGCCAAGCGCAAGCCCTCGTCCTCCGCCGAGAGCCTCCTCGTGCGCGCCAGCGACTCCAGCGACGGCAGCTGGTCACTCACGCCGCAAATGATCCAGCGCGAGCAGCACTACTTTCTCTCAGACGAGGAGCAGCCCATCCTACCGACCCCGTCGTTCGAGCACAAGCTCAACTTCCAGTACAAGGGCGATGTGTTTGCCCAGCGAGGACTCTACGCGGACGCCACGCTGTACATGTCGCGACTCCCGCCGACGCGCAAGGCGGCAGCGATCCGACAGAAAGCGGGGGCAAACTACAAGATGCAGGTCAAGCTCGCGCCGATGTCCCAGCCCGAGGGCGAGGTGAAAAGTGGCGAGAAGGCGAGCAAGGTGGGCAAGAAACGCCAGTACATCCTCGCGGTGGAGGCCATGGCGTTGAACCCTGCGCTGCACGCCAACCTGCTGAGTGACAACGTGATCCCGAACATCCTCACGCTCTGCCGCACGAAGGACCTTGCGACGCTCGCGAGCTGCGTGGCCACCATGTGCCACCTCTCGTGCGAAGCCGCGGGTCGCCAGGCGATCTTGAATCACAACGCGTTCGTGGTGTTGGTGAACCTGATCGCCAACATCGCCCACGAGAAGCGCATTCTCAGCAACTCGCTGGCGACGCTCGCGAATTTGACGATTGAAGACACGTTCGAGAGCGCGTTCGTGAAGGAGAAGGCGCTCGAGAGCATCGTCAAGAGCCGCAAGGTCTCGGAGCTCGCGGAGGAGATGGCGACGTTCGCGCTCTTCAACCTGTCGTGCCCCAACTTCTCGTATCCGCGGGTCGAGGACGTGATTCACACGCTCGTGGAGTTCGGGAAAGACTCCCGCGTTGACAAAGAAACCCTCAGCCGCGCGATCTACAACTTCTCGTACACCAAGATGAACCAGCTCAAGCTCGTCGAGTCGTCAGAGACTACTGCCATGCTGCGCGCATACATCTCCAACAAGAACCCAGAGAGTGTGCGCCTGAACGCGCTTGTGTCGTTTTGGAACCTGTCGGACAACGCCACGTGTCGTCGCGCGATCATTCGCTCGGACTGCGTCCGCGTACTGGTCAAAGAGCTCAAGTTTTTAAGCGACGACGAGCACATCAAGTGCGCTTTGCTGATTCTGATCAACCTGTCATCCGAGTCAGTGGCGCGCGAGCTCATGGGCAGCGCAAAGGCTCTGGACGCGCTGGACCAACTGAGCCAGCGCGTGACGCAGACCTCGACCGAGCTGCAGATCTTGATCTACGAGCTGATCGCGATCATCCTTTCGGATCCGAACAACATCCACACGGTGAGCGAGTCGTTCCTCCGCTTCTTGCTCTCGTTCGAGCACAGCGCCGAGAGCAAGCGCACCAACATGTCGTGCTACGTGCTCTTCTCGCTCACGTGTATTCTCTCCTGGAGCGACCAAGAGGAGAGCAACGGCGTGATCAGTCAAGATGTAAGCTCAGGGGCTCTGTTCACAAATTCCAAGGCGCGAGTAAGCAGCTCTCTGAGCTTGGAACAGCTCCTGGATGAGCCGCAGCATCTCCAACTCATCTACCGCCATGTTGAGCACGACGGTTTTGACGCCAAGAGCTCCGAGCTGTATCTGCAAGTACTGCTGCTCTACAACCTCTCGTTCCGATACAACAAAGTAGACGTCGCGACGCTCGCGGCCAAGAGACTGGTGGAGCTCGCCACAGTGTCCCGTGAAGAGCGCGTGCTGTCGCTCTTGTGCGGCATCTACTTCAATCTGTGCCAGGAGTACGACGTGCATCTGGTGTTCTCGAACCCTACCAACAACGTGCTCGGGGTGCTCGAGCGGTTTGCGCGGTTCTGCGAGGATGACACCAAGTCCATGTGCCTCGAGGTCGTGTGCATCATCTTTGACGGGCGCAAGCTGCCGCAGACCGAGCTTGTGGGGCTCGCGGTGACGATCTTCCCCGTCTTGGCGGAGATCTGCGCAAAGGGCGGAACGACCATCCGCGCGGGCTGCGCGGCGTGCTTTGCGCGGTTCGCAATGATCGACGAGTGCCGCCAACCGATGGTCAAGAGCGGACTGATCGCGTCGCTCGCGATCCTCGTCAGCGAGGATGACGCGCAGACGCTGCGGCTCTGCGTCCATGCGTACTCGTACCTTTCGCGAAACGCGGTCGTGTGCTCCACGCTCATCCACAGCGGTATCATCAAGTCGCTGACGTACCTCGCTGCCGCCCCCGAGGAAGCCGTACGTCGCGCGTGCGCCATGACGCTCTGCAATATTTCGACGTCCGAGGAGAACGTCGACGCACTCGTCAAGTACGGCGCGCTGCGTGCGCTGCTGGTTATCTCGTGCGTCAAGTCGAACGACCCCGAGACGCGGCGCATTTGTATGAAGTCGGTCATGAACCTGCTGCGTCACGAAGCGAACGTCGCTCAGATGTGTCAAGATGGACTGCTCTGGGCATTTGGACTATTTGTGGACGGCATGGAGCCCAAGGACTACGACATCATGTCAGACGCCTTCTGCGCGCTCGCGTTCTACCCGGCGACCCGCAAAGGCACGATGAAGACCCCGACGCTCACGCAGATCTTCCAGATCCTGCACTCCCCCGCGTCGCTACCTACGAAAGTGAAGCTGCTGAAGGGAATCTCCAACCTGCTCTGCGATCCGTCGAGCGCGTCGCTGTTGATCAACGCGGGCGTTCTGCCGCATCTCGTGCATCTGATTGAAGAAGAGAGCCACGACATCGACATCAAGGCGCTCTTGGCGCACATCCTCGTACTGCTCTTTCAAAGCTCGACGGAGTCTGCCGAGTCCGAGTTCGCCAAGCCGTGGACAGTTCGTGCCGTGGTGGAGATCATGAAGGGCGAGCGAGACGACTGCTCCAGGTGCTGCTGCATGCTGTTGTTGCGGATGTCATCGTACCCGCAGACGCGACGAGCGCTCGTCCACGCGAACACTTTCGCAGCGCTGCCGAGTCTGTTTATCCAGACAGCCAAGGACTCGCAGACGAATCTCGTGCGCTGCATCTACAACATCTCGTGCGACGAAGAGCTGCTCCCTGCGATCGCTGGCACGGAGATCCTCCCCTACGTCGCCATGGCAGTACACAACCACGAGTACGCGATGGAGATCGCGAAGCTCAGCGCTGGGATCCTGCGTAACCTCTCGTGTCAGAGTGCGTGCCACCAGAGCCTCATGTCTGAGACGTCCATGGCGATGCTGCGCGATCTCTACGATGTCGACGACAGCCAGTGCAAAGAAGATATCGGCATCTGCGCGTCCAACCTGTTCCTCGGCAAGAGCAACACAAACTTCCTGCTCTCCATGTCGGTGTTGCCACTCGTGCTTTGGTTGTGCAGCCACCCTGCGATCGAGAACCGCGCACTTTGCTCGGCGGTTCTCCGCAAACTCGCGATAGCTCCTGGCAACACACAGATCCTCGTCGATGGCGGAGCGATCGGTCCACTGGCGCTACTCATGCAGGAGTGCGCGTCGCTGTATGTGAAGAAGAACTGCATCGCGATCTTTTGCCTCATCAGCCAGAAACCAGGCATCCCGAGCATCTTGGGCTCCGTCGGCATCATCTCGTCCGTGCTGGAGCTCCTTGACGACGATGCAAACGCGAACGACCCGCTCTTTGAGACCATGTGCATCGACTTGCTTTCAAAACTCGCCGAGTTTGCACGCGCAGATGATTCGCGAGAAGGCAGGATCTCGTCGATCCTGTACGAACTCATGGACCGAGGCGACGACCGTCCATTCACCACCACAAGTGCAGGAGGTGGGACATGGCAGAGCGACCGCAGCTTTCTCAGTCGAGACGAAAGCACTGGCGGTCAGCTGTCGCAGCCCAAGCTCTCAAAGGCGCACTGGGTCGCTCCAAACCAGCTTTCCGCACTCCGTCACACGCTCTATCCGCTGCTCTCGCGAGGGTACTCGGTCGAGTTCAACCTCGTGGCGAGCCACATCGACACGCACACGATCGAGCCGCTGATCCCAGACTTTTGGGCACTTCGCGAGTCATCAAACATCGAAAACGACAATCAGAGCAGCAACGGCGTCACCACAAAGCGATACAAGCAGCAGCAACAGCAGCCGACGAGCGCGAGCGTGGCGTTTGTACCTCCCGAGATGTTCGTGAAGAACCGCACACCCTTCACGCCCGCATCAGTGGCAGCGTTCATGCTGTCGCCAAGCTCAAGCGCCAGATTCCCAAGCAGCAGTCCAATCGGACTGGGCAACCGAGCGCCGTCGACGCCAAGCAAGAGAGCGCCATTGCTTGCGCGCCGCCAGAGCGCACAGGACAGCAACACGGTTCACGTGGCGCTAAGTCGAGCATTCGACTGATGGTGATCCATCGAAAACACAAAAACAGTGCGGTGATTACTTTTGTGGTCCGCAGTAAAGAAATGGGTTCAAACTTGAACCTGCGGTGGTTACGCATTCAAGAGTGTGTGTCGTTGTGCCATTCGTTTTGTGAATGGGTACATGACATCTCTGAAGCTATTTTATTTACAAGATGCCGCTTCAGGGCTCATCGTCGTCTGGCATCAAGCACCTGCGCGCGCAGGGGGCGTTCCTGTACAAGCGCACGGCCGCGCAGCACCTGACGTTCGTGTCCACGCGAGAGAATGTGGTGGACACACCCTACGACCGCGTCACGGAGGCGTTCGGCGTTGAGAACTGGCCGCATCTCATGCACTCGCTCGAAGGAGGCGACGACGTGTTCAAGAAGCGTGTGCTCGTCGCGCTCAATGAGGTGTTCAAGCAGCCACAGGAGCTCGTGATGTGCATGAAGTACGGCGCGCTGGAGCTCATCGAGCACGGCATCGTGGATGGGAACAAGGAGATCCAGGAGCTCTCCGCCAGAGTGCTCAGCGTGATCGCCGAGTCCCCATGCGGCAGGGCGGAGATCATGAAAAGCGAGGTCATCGCGCACATCACCGAGGTATTTGCGCCAGCAGCGAACAAGCGCACTTGCTGTCATCTCTACGACGCGCTGCTGAGTGTCGCGCGAGCGTTCACAGGCGCGCAAATACTTTCAAACACAGGCTATTTGCCGGTCGTGCTCGACCATTTGAAGCACAACTTCAACGAAGATCTTGAGCTGCGTGCGCTGCAGCTGCTCAAGTACATTCTGAACGACGGCATCGAAGCGACGGTGTACCGCGCGCTCGAGATGGACGCTGTGGAGCAGTGTGCCAAGCGCTTGTTCGAAGCGAAGATGGAGATTCGAGTCGCTGCCTGCGACGCAATCGCGGCGATGGGGTACGTCGAGAAAGCCAAGAAGGCGTGCGTTGAGAAAGGCGTCGTGAAGAAGCTCTGCAACTTGCTCACCGATGCGAAGTGGCAGGTCACAGCGGCGAGTGCTGGCGCGCTCATGTGCATCGCGATCCTGGACGAAGCCAAGCGCGCGGTCGTCGCGTTCGAAGGACTACAGAACGTCAACCAGCTGCTGCAGTCGCCCAAGTTCCTCGTGCAGCTCAACACCGTGAAGTTGCTGACGGTCATGGCGGCATACCCTCCCGCGCGCAAAATGCTTGACATCTCGTCCACTGAGTACCACTTGCGCGTGCTCTTGGCGGACGCGGACCCGCTCATCGCCAAGAGCGCCAAGAGCGCGCTCCAGGCCGTGCAATGGAAAGCCTAGCAGCATACCAGCAATACAGCACACATGCATGCATGCATACATACCTCCAGTCTGGTTCTTTTTTCCTCTCTTGATGCTGGTCCGCTGGCTTTACACGAGTGCCTGTCATTCGATCCGCATCTAACGAGCAAGGCCGTCGTGGTCGCACGATGCCTTGCAGTAGACGGACTGCCAACGTCCGAATGTCCGGATCTCTTCGTCTCTCTCTATGTAATCAGTAGCGCCTGTACCACACACGCCCACAGAGGAGAGCACCGCGCTCGCTCCTGTCGCATCGGCGTTCGTAGAGTGGCGAACATCGCGATCTTTCCTTCCCACACACACACACATGTGCAGTTCTGCCGCCGTCGTGCGGTCGTCCATTATGGAGCACTCCAAGCATCACTTCTCACACCATTCGCGCACAAAGAAACGCCCAGGTTACGCTTTTCACCCTCGTTGACGTTACACTGGAACAGCAACAGGGTTACGGAGCTTTGCATCCCTATTAGTAGCCCCTCCCTTCCTCCTCCTTTCCCCTTTTGCTGAGGAAAAGAAGCGAGGCGCGACCGCCGTGGAGCAGGCGACATCCGCTCCAAGCATACTGAACCTAAGTAAAGCGGAGGGGGCGGACGCCCGCGTTCGCTGGGTTGGCGCGGGGCTGGGCGTCCACACTGATTCAGTTGCGTTTTTGCCTCAGGTCTCCACGTGCTTCTTCCCCCCTCTTCCCCCTCTTCCCCCCCACAGCAGAGCAAATATGGTGCGTTTATACAGGACGCGTTGTCTCTCTCTTTCTCTCTGGTATGTAAATGTGTCTGGCGCTATGAATGCTAATGGCAGGTGTTGATATGAATGTGTGTATGTGCAGTCGTCCGGCGTTGGTGTCCACGATGATGTCATCACCCAGTTCAACGACTTCAAATTGAAGCGCGAGCCGCACAACTACCGCTACTTCATCTACAAGATCGTGGACGACACGGAGATCGTGATCGAGTCCACTGGCGCGCAGACCGAGTCGTACGAGGACTTTGCCGCCAAGCTCTCGCTTATCACCAATGACTGCCGATACGGCTTGATCGACTTGGACGTCACCACCAAGGACGGCCGTCCGACCTCGAAGCTCGTCTTCCTGTCCTGGTACGAGGCAGTTTATGATGTTTTTCCTGTGTCAGCTGCATGACAGGAGTGGAGTGAGGGAGGGTGTGTGTATTGACAATAGGTGTGTATGTGTATCTATCATGTGTAAACCCAACAGGTCCCCAGACACCGCCCGTATCAAGAGCAAGATGCTTTACGCGTCGTCGAAGGAGTCGATCAAGCGCGTGCTGATGGGCGTGGGCATCCACCTCACTGCCACCGACGCGTCGGAGCTGGCCAAGGAGTCCATTGAAGATGGCGTGTCCAAGTTCTTGTAGACGATGCGCTGTGTCTCCAATCAAGCTACGATCTGTGCTTTTTCTTTGATTGATGATTGATGGTAGTAGATTTCTTTTTTCTTTTTTGCATGCAATGCGAACGAGGAGTGCAGCGCTTCGCTCCAGGTGGCAAGCCCGCGAGCGTGGAGGTTTCCTACTTCTTGCGGGTGCCACCACCTCAGGGGCGAGCGATGGATTCTCCCATTGCGTGCACCATTTAAATAACGCAGCCATCTATCCATCCATCTACTTTTTTTCATCTCATTCACGTTCACGTTGCTAAGCCACTTGGCTGGCATTCCGCACCCATCGATTGACCGTGTGTGAAAAGAGGAAAAGCAGTGCAAAAGTTGTGTGCCACTATCTGGTAGTTTGTATCGAAAGCCTTTCGAAATTGATAAAAGTGACAGGTTTTTAGTTGATCATTTTTCGAATCGACAAATGCGAGACAGGACCATGCGTATCGTCACGGCTCATAGAAGCTCACCCCCGCCCGAGCCCATGCGTGATGCCATCGTGTCTGTTTTGCATGTCCAGGCTATCGCAGAACAACGCGAAAGCTTGCTCGTGTGCGCACGCAAGAGCTCCATTTCTGGGCTGCCCAGCAAATCAAATAAATGGCAGTGACTTCAGTCCAGCGAGCCACTTGCCACTTGGTTTGGAATCCTCATCCTTCAATCAATTTTTGTTGGTGCAAGAGTGTGTTTCGCAACGGCCCCACGTCGCAAAACCCAGGTGTTGTAAAATATAAAGGTATTGAGCACTACTTCTGTAAAGTCACGAAAGCGAAGTAGATCACCTTCTCATAGGGAAGACGAAGAAAAGTGCAGCTTTTTTATAGATTCGCAAACTCATTCCGCAATTTGAAGTCCAGCGCACAAGTCATCAATAAACACACCCGACAAGCATCCAACCAGCACGCAAGCATGACGATCTTCCGCAGTCCACCACCAGCACTGATAGCCTTCATGGCCACTATTGTAAATCTGCTCGGTTCGCATACCATGGCGGCGTCCGTGGACCCGCAGCAGGAATCGACAAGCGCGCTCCCGCTGCCGGCGGCGGTGAACAGCGTGTTGCAGATCGGAGCGACGGTGACAGCAGCGGCGATCCTGCTCTTCCTCTTCCTCGTGTACGTGCAGCCGCGCTGGTTCATGCGCATCATGGCGTGGGGCTCGCACCCGTCTGTGCTCTGGTGCGTGTCCACGTCCTCGAACGTGTGCTCGCTGACCATCGACGACGCGCCGTCGGCCAACACGCCGCTGCTGCTCGACATCCTCAAAGAGAACAACGTGAAGGCGACGTTCTTTATCATCAGCAGCCACATCGTCGGCAACGAAGAGACCGTCGCGCGCATCGTGCGTGAAGGACACACGCTCGGCAATCATCTCACGGAGGACCGCGCGAGCGTACTCGACGAGCTGCACGTGTTTGAGCAGAAGCTCAAGGAGTGCGACCGCGCGATTCGTGAATACCAGCCAGAGGCACCGTCCCTTGCTCGTGAGACATCAGCAGCAGCAGCTATGGTTGGTGAAGGCGCTAGTAGCGCGAAGCAGAGCAAAGAGGCGGAGACGATGCGGCTGCTGGGAAGTGGCAGCTCGACCAGCAACTCTGCGATTCCGACAGCGACCCGGTGGCTGCGTCCGGCGTCGGGCTGGTTCACGTCGAGTATGCGCGAGATCATCCAATCCCATGGGTACCGCATTTGCCTCGGCAGCGTGTACCCGCACGACGCGCAGATCAAGTCGGAGATCCTCAACTCGCTGTATCTGCGCACGTTCACGGGCAATGGCTCCGTTATCATTGTGCACGACCGCGCGTGGACAGTGGGCGTGCTGAGATCAGCGCTGCCAGTACTGACGAAGAAGTTCAAGTTTGTGAGTCTCGAAGAGCTTACACAACACGAGCAGTTGCAGTAAGACAATCCCAAACGCAACAAATCAACGAGAACCAAGAAGCAAAATCTGCTGGATTTTTTTGAGTACGCACTCCGTCCACAGTGTTAATACCCTGCTGCGTTTGCCGCATCTTCCGAATGGAATGTGTCTGTCTGTGCTGGCGACGGATGTTGCTCAACGAGTGCGAATTGCGCGTGCTGATGCAAGAGGAAGTTGCGAAAGAGCTACCAGAAACCATAATCACATTATATGTAAGTGAGTGGGAGGAATTCGTAAATGCCATCAGATAACTTACAATATAATGTAGTCCACTCACCTCTGTTTGGAAACACTGTCGGAAGAACTCGCGGCAGCCCAGCTCGATGTGCGCGTCCAGAAACGAATCGACTTCAAAGACCAGGTATTTTTCTCCTGTTTGAGTGCGTGTTGCCAACAGCTCATCTGTCGCGAACTCTTGCCCAAAAGAGCAGAAATGGTAGACAACGTCACCGAAGAGCACTTCAAGAAAGTTCAGGAACGCCAAGCGAGCCCCGTGATCCAGTTTCAAATCGATAGCTACTGTCGCACCACCACCATCGCCGCCAGTAGCAGATTGATCTGAACTGGTCGCTGCGGCCCGAGTCTCTCCCATCTCGTCAATGAAGGACGAGTGTGTCTTTGGCAGAAACAGCTGTGTGTCTGCGTTCGTGATCTGCTGATGCGCCAGCACTTCTTTCACGTTCCCCTCCAGGCATCGAACGAGTGTTTCTACACAACATCAGAACACGAACAGCACTCGTCCAGGTCAGTTTCAAAATATCGAGCAACGGAACCACAGGAAAAGATCAGCCTTACGAGGAAACTCGGGGATCTCCATTTTCCCAGGGAGGTACAGGTCATCATTGTCAATGTCAAGCACGACCGCGTGAGACTGGAGGATAACCTTTGAATACGAAGTCGGGCCAAGGTTCAGACCAGAGTTCGCAGAGCTCTGCGCTGGGAAAGTGAGCTCCAGAGAGACTTTGTGGACGTTGTAGATGCTGTTTTCTAAGGACAACAATGGCAAACATCCGATCAGCAAGAAGGTGAGGCATAAATCCATCAAATGAACAGAGGACAAGGAACAGAGAAATTAGCACGAAGACTCAACTGATTCGATGCCGCTGGTCTGTCCCTTTCTCCTTCTGCTTTTGGTACGTGAGCGCGCCTTCAAAGCCGATGATGAACGGAGAGCCATGTTTCACAGTGAAGAACCCCTCGTTTGACAACCGATTTGCTGTCGTGATGGGACAACATGGCTCGAAGAAATGCTGGAGAGAGCAAAACAACAAACAAACACGCTCTCCTGTGAGTCGAAGGTGTCGTTCAAGTCGCTTTAAAACATATTTGTACTGCCACGTACTGTCCACTCAAACGGGCGAAGTAGCTCTTTCAGCGCCTTCCCAACCAGAACGAGCGCTGAAGGTCGATCAGAGACCAGGATCGCAGATTTCCCCACAAGCAGCAAAGCCAGAATACTCGTGATCGTCTGCACAAATTCGCGCCAAAGTATTAGAACCCACCCAAGCTGCAGTTTTCACATGCGTGGTACCCAATCCTTTCTCGATCTCTGAGCTACGCACCTGTGTGCTGAGCTCTTTGAAGATCCAGTGAAGCGGAAAATCGTCGCTGCTTAGCTCGTCGCAGAGGTAAAAGTCTCGGTACCTCGCATTCAAACGTGTGTTCAAAGGAGGCAGCACAATCGGTAGAGATGCCAACAATTCGCGCATTCGTTCAAGTGTGAGAGTGTCCTGTCATACATAGAGCAGACAAACAAGCTGGTGAGTTGTGTCGACCCTTTTCCAACCTTACACAAGAGAGAGGTTCGCTACCAGATCTTGATCAGCCAGCTGCTGGAGCGAGAGCCGCGCTTTCCTGTGTATGGGTCGTGCTGAAATCACACTGATGAAGCTGGGGAAGCAGAGCATCACTTCCTCATGGGATGGTGAATCAAACGCGAAATTCGTGTTGCCAGAGGCTGCGCTTTGCTTGTCCTCTTGTAATGAAAGGGAGTCTAGCGATGCCGACGTCTCTGCAATATGCCACTGGGTCAGACACGCGCCGTAGAGCTCTCTATCTTCACAACCACAGTCATTTGCGTGGCTTGGAACCAGAAAGTCGTGGATGCTCGGCTTTGGGACTTTTGATGCAGCCACAGAAAACGGACTCAAAAAATGTCAGAATTCCCCTCATGCAGTAATAGTAAACTTGTAGTAAATTAAAAGGGGGGGAGGTACCTGCGGGTTGAGCTCGATGTGAAGGCGACAGAACTGCGGGGAAAGTCTTGATCGCCTGCTTGTTCCAGCAGTATACCTGACGGTGGCAAAAGTAGAGTTAGTCTAGCAGTAAGCGCGCCAATCAATCCACAAGCAATGAAGACGCAAGCAAGCGAAGAAAACCCACCAAGTGATCTGTTGACGAGGGTTCCTTGCTGCCACAGAAGAAATCGTAGCTGATAGCGTATTGACCACCAATCCCAGACTCTGACTGGCTCGGAGGCATTTCTGTGACTGAATGGAAGCAAATGCTCGTCAGTCTGTACGTTTCTTCCAGCTCCTCTATCCGCAACTCGTGTTTGAACTCGCTCGTGCGTGTCGAAGTGTGCGCTCTCAACCACGACTTTGTCTGCGGGTTTTCTCGTAGTCCTCGCGTTAAGCTACATCCAGCGACTGGGACAATGATCGCACTGGACTTTGGGTCGCCCTTCTTGCTCGTTGTGGCGGCAGTGAAATGCGCCTGCGCCTGACGCTGTTGCTGGTGCACCTGCTCACTGAGGCGACGCAGCTGGTGATCAGACTCGAGGTTCTCGATCTCCACTACCAGTAGCACGTAGAGCTGCGAGTGCTTGAACTTCTGGTACACGTCCGTCTGGAGCCATTCCCAGACCCGCTCCTGTGCACGACGGAAGAGACCTGCGTACCGTGGAGGTGAGAACGGTTCGCCCTGGAGCATCATGATCTTTTTGAGCGTGTCCTTGCGGATCTCCTCGGATAGCAGCGTCGCGGCGTGCGGAGATGACTCGGTCAGGTACGTGTTGTAGAGCTTGCGCAGCGTGGCCTGGATCTCTTCGAAGAGCGCGACCGAGAACATGTTGGTCTGGATGAGCGGCAGGAACGTCGTCTGTACGTCCACCCAGAAGCGCAAGTTGCCCACGCTCTCGCGCTCATTCTGCTGCAGAAACGTCTCGAGGTAACGCGTCCGCCGCTGGTTCACGAGGATCTCACCCAGTGGCAGCTCGCGCTTCTCTCGGATCGCCTCGCAGAGCATCTTATACTGCTCGCTCGCCAGGAACTGCGGGAACTTGTCGTCCGACAGCCGCGTCTTCACGCGCTCCTCAAGACCCGCGAAGAGGTCCAACGGGCTGCGGTTGTGCGCCACGGCGTCGGTCACGCGATCCATGAGCTTCTGCACGTCCGGCGCCGCCAGGTACACGCTGCGTAGCTGTTGCGTCGGGTCGCTTAGGTACATGGCGACCAGCTCCTTTGCCTAACAACACAGCACCACAACAGCGAGAGCCATGAGCTCACGCGCACAAAGCACATAAGTCCACTTGGTAGTAAGATAAGCAGCAACGTACGATGTTCTGCAGCAGCTCTTTGCGGCCGACGAGCGTCTTGTACTTGCGCACGTGGCCCAGGAACGCGAAGCAGAGCTCCAGCGCGTCCTTCTCATCGCCGAACGCGCTCAGAAAGAACTTGCGGCGGAAGCCGTCGCGCGCCACGTCCTCCAGTACTAGGTGCAGCTCTTGAGATATTGCTGCGAGGGCATCTGCGTCTGCGCTCGGCGCGGCCTCCACGGCTGCCGCCCTGTGCGCACGCGTCATGTTGAGCGCAAAAAGTCGGCAGCTTTCGTGATGCCTTTTCAGTTTGCATCTTCAATCTCTATCCTGGCTTCTTTGTATTGAATAATGTATGGGTCTTCTGAAATAGAAATTTAGAGCCAAACATACGCTTTTGTTTTTGGAAGCGCATAGTTGGCTCTTGTCTTACCTGTTGGAAGCACCATATTTAATTCAACATAAAATTCACCGATTGAAACGCTCAACGAAGTGTCCAGTTCTCATTGTCCATATCATATGGACACATTGGGTTTGGCACTTGAGCAATCCGCCTGACTTCTGCTAAGTAGCTCCTCGCTGTCGCCACTGGTTGGGACCATTTGTCAGTGTTGTATTGAGTTTAAGCTGCCAATCTACTACTCACTTGTTTGCTGCCCTCATCTGTTAACTTACGAACTCATTGTTGTTGCAGAAATCGTTGTGCTGCAATCGCTGCTGGTACTACAATTGCTGGTGTGATTGCTGCTGGGGCTGGTACTGTGAACTGCTGTGGCGCACCTGGAGCTGCCGTCCGAACTGCAGCAGGTGCTCGTGTGCGAGGCCGTCGCGCTGGAAGCACGCGTCGCAGAGCGCGAAGCGGTCGCACTGCTGGCACGCCCAGTACTCGACATGCGTGATGAGCAGACTGCATTCGCGGCAAAACACGTTCACCTGCGTCACGTGCTCATTAAAGTAATGGTGCAGGATCATCATCGTCGAGTGCTTGGCGCGCCGCAGCGAGTCAAACTGGTAGCCGGCGTTCGCACACAGCTGGTGGAACATGAAGCGACTGCCGAAGAAGCGCGGCACGCGCGCGCACCACTCGGACACCGTCGTCTCGGGGCGACACGCGACCGCCATCACGTGGTCACCATCAACACCATCACCATTGGTACCATTATCCACTGCCAGGTTCACGACCAGCAAGTCCTGCTTCATGCGCTTCACTGAGAACTGGCACTTGGAGAAGACCTCGCGGAGCTTGTACTCCACCTGGTGGGAATGCTGCTGCTGTTGAGCGAGTCCGTCCGGGTCGTCTTTGATTGCTTCCCCACTCCCGCGCTTGCCGCCAGAGCTACCGATTGACGCGTTCTTCGCCGACTCGTTCGCGCGGCGGATCTTACCGTTGCGCGCGCTGATGCGACCGAGAATGCGATCCAGCTCAGCGGGGATGAAGTCCCCGTCAAAGATCGGCGGCAGCTCCGTCACGGGCCATGCAAGCTCGGTCGGGTCCACAGATCTCGACGTCACACCGCGCGTCGCAATGAGGTTCTGCGTCTCTTCTTTCACGGGCATCTCCGTGTCCTCGTGCGACAGATACCGATCGTACAGCGTCGTCCAGCCCTTCACGATCTTACGGTCCTTCGCTTTTTCGAGCAACCTGTTGTACCACGACCGCAAATGCTCGGCGCTCGGGGTCTTCTGGAACGCTGGGCGGCACCAAAACACGTAGCTGATGCGCTTCTGCGGTGGACAGGACCAGATGTGCACACGGTCAAAGCCGTGCCGCCGGATGTAGTCAAAGTATGCCAGCATGATGAAGTGGTACGCCGACGTGCGCGCGCTCGCGGGCTTCAGGTACCGGATGCTGTCGATGTACGCAATGTACACGGAGCGGCGATTCGCTGCGAGTTCGCAGTCCTCGCCAAACTCCTGTGCGTACAGCGTGAAGAGCGAGACGTCGACGCCGTCGTGCTTCTGGAATAAATAAATGCCTCTCGACAAGTACGTCACCTCCGACGGCAGGCGCTGGTACGACACGTCGCGCTCGGGAAACATGTGTGAGAGTACGTTCGAGTTCTCACCGAACGCGCGCACGACACCCTCGGGGATCGTCATCTTCTCGCCTGGGAACGACAGCACGCGCACATTGAGCGACTTGGTCGCTTCACCCTCTCCGATCGCCTCGAGCTCTCGCCGCAAGTATCCCTGAATGAAGTTGCTTAGCTCGCATGGAGGGATGTTGAGGCACGTACTCTTGCTCTCTTCGCGGTCGTTTGACGCCGGGTTGAGCAGGTTGTGCAACGAAGAGGACGGCGGCGGCTCGGTCGACTTTTGCCGCCAGCAGCAGAGCGGACACACGTAGTCGTGCTCTAGTGCGTACTCGCCCTGCACGGGGTTGAAGAGCCCGCAGACCTGATGCATCCACCGCGCGCACTCGCTGCACTTGACCCACGACTCGACGGTCGTGTCGCACTTCATGCGGACCATACTGTCGTCGTCTCCGTCGTTTGGGTCGCCTTGTGATCCGCTGCTTTGAGAGAATGTCATCTGACTGCTCTGAGAGAACGACTGACTGCTGTCATTCATCATCGTCTTGCCACCATCGCCAGTCTGCGTTTTCTCGCGTGCAATGCGGTTCCGGCACTTGTGGCACCACACTCGCGTGCCGTCGCGCGCGACGTAGTAGATCGAGCCTTTGCGAATGTCCGTGCCACAGTTGCCCGAGCACTGAAGATGCGACTGCGCGAACGGGAGACACTGCTGGTCGCAAAGCACGCACGTGTGGCCGTAGCAGGCGTTGCAGGAGTGTTTTGGGCTGCGATTGCTCTTGTGCAGGCGATCCAATCCGTTCTTGAGCTCTTTCTCGAAATGCCGCAGCAGCGTGTCCGCGCACATATGCACCGAGTGCTTTGGCTCGTTGAAAAGCTTGGCGTTTTCAAACACGAGCCGCACATCGTTCGCGAAGTCCTGGGTCTCTATATACCGTCCTTCCGCCAGGCGCTTCTTCACAGTCCCGAGATCCATGGGTTTCTAACCAATTAGGTTCGCACAGTCATTCATCAACAATGTCAGTTGGCTAGTTTGACGTTCCAGGTCTCAACAGTATCCATTCAAGCCTATACAAACCTTGATGATATCTGTGTAGGTCGGCAGGTTTAGTGCGACGGGGTCCACTGGCGAGTTGAACACGCCGCGGTAGTTGCGTGGGTCCGACATGAGCTTCGTGATGATGTCTGAGAGCTTCTCAAAGCTCTTGATGCGGCCCTCGCTGCGCATCGAGTTGATGTGGCCCTCTAAGTCCGCGACCGACATGTTCTGCAGCGGACTCACCTGCACGCAGGGACCTTTCCGGTAGTCCAAGCCGTCAAAGCTTCGACCGAGAGGTAAACTGCGGTTATAGCCCGCAATAAACTGGTCTGACGCGAGGGGTTTGAGGGCCTCCGAGGACTTCGGGAGTCCTCCATTCTTCACGCGAGCGCGGGTCGGCAGCTCGCCATCGTAGATTGTGATGCTACCGTTCCTCCTTCGGTGTTTGCGCGGCGTGTACGGCACGGCCTTGAGCGGCGACTGGCTCAGGGGCGAGTCTGGCACTGCGACTGACAGTGGTGTGGCTGATGCCATCTTGTCTGCTTTGCGCTTAGTACTAGTCTTCGGCGGCTGTTTCTTGTGCGGCAAGACATGAGGCGCCACGGCCCCCCGGTAGCCCACTGGACTGGCTCCGTTGGTAGCCCCGCGATACCCATTTTGTACCATCGGATTCGCCATACCAGCAGCCCCTCCAGTGCGATGCCTCTGCTCAACTTTCACGCGCGCCTTGCTCTCTTTCCCAGACGACACAACGTCATACTTGCGCGCAGCCTTGGACTCGTGCTTCGTGCCGATGATCGACCCGCTGAGACTCGCTCGCTTGCGCACAAACTGCAGCGGCCGTACGGTTATCCGCACGGGGCGAGGCAGCAGCTGGGACCGGTGGATCTCGGGCCGCATCGATGGATCCTCCGAGCTGAACACGATCTTCATCCACTCGGAGCGCGCGAGCCGCTCGGCCTCGATCCCAGCGGTCACGTGCGCGTTCATCTTGCACCAGAGCATGAACTTGATGTAGCGCGATACAAACGCCGAACTCGCGCCGACGCAGCGATCAATGTACTCTGCGCAGATCATGATCACAAACGGTGGTTTAGACCCAAGCCAGAAGGTGATGAAGACGGATGAAAGCAGATACGAAGCGTACCTATGATGAGACCGAGAATGTGCGTCGTCGGTGTCTCGCTGATGCCGTAAAAGAGCAGGAACGCCGCGTCTTCTTCGTCCAGTTTCTTGCGGCGCATCAGTGGGATCACCTTCTTGGGGATTACGCGCGTCACTGCGATCGGCTCGGGTTTGATCACGGACGCTTCTTCAACATCATGATCACCCACTGTTGATACTGATGGGTCTGCGCTGGTTGCAGCTGTCGTTGTTGATACCGACTGATTCAGCACAGATACGATCGATGCTGTGGGCACCGCCACAGGTTCGCTCTTGACAGCCACTGCTGCCACCAACTGCGATGTTGCTTTGCTCTTGATGCGACCGCTCACGATTGCGTCGCCGCAGCTGCTGTCGGTCGTCGTCTCAGGCGTCGTGTTCTCGTCTGCGGTCTCCGCAGAAAAGCACTCGAACGACTGGTCGCCATGCTCATTTCGCTCTCGTTCACGCGCTTCTGTAAGCGCGCATTTGTCTTCTGCAGCGGTGTCCGCGTCGTCCTCCATGTTGATGAGCGTGGTAGCAGCAGTTGGCTGCACTGGAGTACTACTGCTCTCCACTATTTCACATCCACCGTCGCTGTCACTACTGTCGCCACCGTCACTATCGACCGAATAAATAACTTGCTTCTTCGGAGCCTGAAGTTTCTTCGAGTCTCCCGTCGCCATGCCGTGGAACAGCGTCGCCATCTGCGTTATTGTGTCACGCTCGCTCTCGGCTTCTCCACCGTCGTCTTCGCCGTCACCGACGTCTATAACCACGGTATCGCGCTTGTGTTTGCGAAGTAGAGTGCTGTTGCTTGCAGACCCGAGCTCTTCCTCATGTTTCTCTTCTCCATGGTCGTGTCCTACTTCGGCGGACGCGAGGTTGTCCGCCTCATCGCCGTCCTCGTATTCGTATTCGTCATCGTTATCATCGTCATCTTCGCCATCGACAGACGCGTCGCCAACACTAGCATTGGTACTAGCAGCGCCGCCATACCCGCTGGTGTCGTCTTCGCCGCTGCTCTCCTCGCTGCTGATGCTGATGCTGATGAGCTCCTGGCCGTTGGCGCGCCGCTCGACTTTCCAAGCCACGAGGATGGGCTCGTCCTGCGCGCGCTGGCGCTGCACGGCGTGCTCGGGCGTCAGGCGTTCGCACGCAGTCACGCGTCTGGCCGCGCGCGGCGTCGTCACGTCCGCCAGGTGCGTCGCTGGCGGCGGCGCCGCGGCGGTGGTCGAGTCCATCGTAACGCAGCAGCAGCCAATATACAAATATCCATACACCCGAGCCAAGCTCAACCAAGAAGCAAGCTCGCCTTTTGTTTGTCTTGATACAAACCAACATTTAGTAGAACGCGCAATGGGGTGGTCCACACAATGAGTCTTCTCCTTTTTTCGCGCCCGCTGATTGGCTTGCGAAGCGACGCGGTGCGCCGCTGATTGGTGCATACCTTGCAGACCATTTTTCTGAAATTCGATCGATGCGTTTGAATTTGCGCGAACGTGAGTGAATGCGTGGAGAGGAGTGGATTGGATGGATACGTTGAAGAAAGCTTCTGACATGGAGCATGAACCATGAGCCATGAGCCATGAGCCATGGGAACCGGTCGTGTCTGTGCCTTGTGTGTGAGTATGGGAGATAGGGGCCGATGAGGTGATGCAACATGACTTGCACTGCTGCTTGTCTGTCACATCCCATCACCAAGTTACTCCCTTAATGCGCTAATGCACCAGCACACAAGGCAGAGTGAGAATGCCGAGGAGCTCTCTTTTCATTCCGCAATTCACCGCGCTCTGCTTGGAGATGCGCCCGCCTCTCAGCAGCCACGAGACCAGCTCGTCCTCCACCATCAGCAGCAGCATCAGCAGCAGCTCCTCTTCTGCTCATGATGAACTCGACTTTCTCCACGAGACCCACCAGCAGACTCACCGGCACCATCAGCTACTCGATGGATCCGCTCACGACGACGATGATGATCAGAGCGACTGGACCTTCATGAAGGCGGACGCATTTGCACCACTGACGCCACAGTCACTGGGCAAGCGAGCCGCGTGGACCAGAAGACTCGTCGTGACCAAGCAGCCAGCGTCAGAGTTCTACAAGGATGAAGGTGAGTTAATAAAGTCGTCACGAGCGTTCTCGTTGAGACGGCGCGAAAGAAATTGTCAAGGGATGGCTAATTGACCTTCCGTCGTGGTTGCTGTTCTCTTGTTGCAGGCGGGAAGTCCAACTCACTGGACGTCGAAGTGACACTCGTGGAGTTCAACGAGCATGGCGAGCCGGCGCGGTCCCCGGACGACGAGTTCGTGGACATCCCGCTGCGCATTCTGCTCTTTTTCGAGTCAGGCAAGCGCGTAGACGACACGGATCAGGAGATTTTCCGCTTTGTCGGGAACGAGTATGACTCGGTGGTCATCCGTAGTCACTCGCGCAAGGCGTCCGTGCAGTTTCGCCTCGAGAAGGTGCGTGAGCTGTCTTTCATTGCTGGTATTGACGCGTAGCTGATGTGCCTTGTTGTTGTTGTTGTGTGTCGTGCAGGTGAGTCGACGGAAAGACGGCCAGCGCTTCAAGCTCCGCATCGAGGTGGACCAGGAGCAGTGCACCGCGAACGTGTCGGACCTCACGCCCATCTTCACGAACGCGATCTGCGTGCTCTCGAAGCGCAAGCACCACAGCACGTACCTCTCGGACTCGTCCTCCATTCGCACCAAGGAGCCGGCCCCGAAACTCGTCAAGCGAGGTACAATGAACTCTATCATTGCATGCTAGCACCATTGCTGATTGCATTTGCCTAACTCTGTGCTTGATCTTGTTGTGTTGTGGTGTCTAGACCTCGTCAAGCTCGAAGAGAAGTTTGGGAGCAAGATCGACGCGGTGCTCGCTGAGATGACGCGCATGAACCGCCAGATCCAGAAACAGGTTAGTCTCATATTACCAATTTCGCACACAGTGTATCATATATCAACAAAGCACCTTCACTCACTCGGTTCGTACAAACGTTGCCAGAACGAACTGATTGCGCGGCTCTGTCTGCCGATCCCCGCGACCGCGACGCTGAGCAATTCGTGCGACAATGTGTCCCTGGAGTGGCTCTTGAAGATGAGCCTGGGCGACAGCGATCATTTGCACCACCAGCAGCAACAACACCACCAGAGTCCTACCAAACAGCCATTTCAACAGCAGCACCAGCCTCAGCACCACCAGCAGACAGCGAACACTGTACTTGGCGCGTATTTAACGTCGTCGTCGGACGATTCCTACGAGACAGAGACACAGTTTTCGCCGTCGTCCTCGGACATGAGCGTGGTGGAAATCCTGCCGGCATCGCTCTCGTTTGCCGAGTTTTGAGTCGGACCTGAGTGAGGCAATGAGGTAGTGAAAGTGCCTGCGGGTATATACAAACATGACAGAAACAGTCTATGCATACAGCATGTGCGTTTTTGCATATACATGAGTGAATAAAGACAACAGCACACCTACCTTGTCGAAGTGATTGCCGTATGTCTGTCTAGTGGGATGGGAAAATGGTTAATGGGGTAATGCCAACAGAATAAGGAAACGCAAGCGCTTCTCTGGGCTGTGAGACAGCCACTCAGTCGCCATTCTTGTATTACTCTCATACGTCTCTCGTTCGTTCCTTTGTTAGCTGGATTTATCGGGTTTGACCACTCCCGTCTCGAGGAAATGCCGGAAATCTCCAATCACCTGGACCATGTTGCCCGCCGTCTGGATCTGCCGGTGCAAGTCGACGTTCTTCGGACTTTTCTCCATCAAGTTGAGCAATTTCTCTTTCCGCCGGAGCTGAACGCATTCACAATAAACAGGTTAGTCACTATGGACACATTAAGTCACATGGACAACACGATAGTAATAGCAGTAGTGTAACAACGCACTATCTCTTTGTAGAGCTCGTCGCAGACAGAGTTGAACCCCTCGAGCTTCTTCACGACCTGGTCCTCCACGCTCGTCAGGTCGCTTCCTTCCGAGCTCCTGCCAAACACATACACACACATACATAAACACACAACACAACACAGTCAGCAAATGCATCGCGATACACCCTCAAAAAGCTTCATGAACTCTGTTGTTTCTTACGGAAACTGCTCCTCCGACTGCACGAGCAGCAGACATTCCGACACGAGCGCCTGTTGCATGCATTCGCGAGAGGAAAGAAACACTGTTAGCCATCGAACGCAAGCCCGAGACGAGACGATATTGAGCGCACAGATCAACAGCAGCAGCCAGTACGCACGTCGAACTTGGTGCAGACGTCCTCGACGCGCAACTTGAAGGGCTTGTTCGGGTCCTTGGCCGTCTCGCTCGTGAGCATCACGTTCGCCATCGCGCCGTCCTTCTTGTCTTGCTTTTCTTGGCTTTTGCTTGTGAGTGTGGAGCTTTTGAAGGACAGCTTAGTTTGCTTGTTAACAGCAATTCGATCGTTTCATTGGCTGAAAATATTTCATTAGCCACATATCAGCCAATGGCCGCCTCGAAAGGGGGGGAAGAAGCCGCTGCCTGTAACTAACCTGCGAGCCCCATACATTAAATTAGCAGTGAGCAAATTGGGGAAAGGAAAGCGCAACGCAGGAAGAGATAGATCAGCAAGTGATCAATTAGGTGAAGAGCTACGATGGCGGGGCAGCGCAAGTTGATGAGCGAGATCGACCGCACGCTCAAGAAGGTGACGGAGGGCGTGGAGGTGTTCAACGACATCTGGGACAAGGTCTACTCGGCGTCCGCGCAGAACCAGAAGGAGAAGCATGAGGCGGACCTGAAGAAGGAAATCAAGAAGCTGCAGCGTTTCCGCGACCAAATCAAGAACTGGATCGGCAACAGCGACGTGAAGGACAAGAAGCCGCTCACAGACGCGCGCAAACTCATCGAGCAGAAGATGGAGGAGTTCAAGGTCTGCGAGAAGGAGACCAAGACCAAGGCGTACTCGAAGGAAGGGCTCGCGCAGATGGACCGGCTCGACCCGGCCGAACAGGCGCGCCAGAACACGCGCATGTGGATCCAGGAGTGCCTCACGCAGTTCAACGAGCAGATCGAGGCCACCGAGTGCGACCTGGAGCGGCTGCAGCAGTCGAAGGGCAAGAACAAGAACAAGGCGGAGATGGAGGCGCTCGAGTTCGCGCTTTCCAAGCACAAGTTCCACGTGCTCAAGCTCGAGCAGATCAACCGCCTGCTGGACAATGACGTGCTCGATGCCAAGGACGTCGACGACCTCAAGGAGGACATTGAGTACTACTTGGAGGCGAACCAGGTGGGTGGTGGCGCACGATTGCGAACGCTCTTCTCACAGTCGGTCGACCGTTATTCGTTATTTAAACATTTGTGTGCGGTGCTGCGTCGCTGCTATTCTTTCGATTATTACTATAGGAGCCAGATTTTATGGACACGTACGGAGAAGACGATATCTACGAAGTGCTGGACCTCGACTCGTTAGGCGCCGCGGTGCAGCTGCTGCTGCCGACCGAGCAGGACATTGGGCTGGACGACCCGCCGCTGTCGACATCTGTGAGCGAGAACTCGAGCGCGGTGGTGCCAACCAGCACGTCGAACTCGGTTTCGAGCCGCTCGACCGCGAAGACCCCGAAGAAGAGCGTCTCGGCCTCGGTCATCACGGGCATCGGTCGCCCTGGCGCCGTCAAGCCCATCGAGCTCAAGTCGTCCGTGTCGCTTTCTTCGACGCCGAGCCGAGCCGCGTCTTCGTCTAGCACTCCGCTCTCGGTCGTCACACCGAACAGCAAGCAGAATGACGACGCGAGCGACAGAGCCGACGACAAGCTTAGCAAGAACAATGCGCGCGGCACGCCGCACCGCGCGACCAAGAACGGTCCGTCGCCGCCCATCACGAGCGCACCGAGCGACCTGGAGCCAGTCAGCAGCAACACTAGCACCGCGTCCACGAAGCCTCCTGGCTCGGCCACCAGCTCCACGTCGGCACCATCACCGACTGTCAGTGAGAAGGCGGCTTTCAACCAGAAGATGTCACCCCAGACGCAGCGCACGCCTCCTCCGCCGGCTCGTACGCCACCAGTGAAGGATCGATCTGCAGGAAGCACACCGAGCTCGGCTAGTAGCGGGAGTGCTGTCGCATCAGGTATCGTCACGACTGCTACTGTTACGGCTGCTGCTGGTGGCTCAGTTGCTGGCTCGGGCACCCCGACTCCAGTCGGAGCTGGTAGCGCACTTTCGTCGGTTCTCGGCAGCGGACTGCTGCCTCCGCTCAGTAAGGCGTCTGAACTGGAGGAGGAGCCCATGCTGACAGAGGAGCAGCGCCAGATCATGCGTATGATCGACGAGAGCTTCCACTTCATCCCGGAGAGCGTCGACTCGGAGAAGGCGAACCGCTACGTGCCGCGCAACCTGTACCCGACGCCTGCGTCGTTCCCGACGACGCCGCTGACAGTGTTTGAGAACGGCGCGGTGTTCGAGAAGCTGGACGTGGACACGCTCTTCTTCATCTTCTACTATCAGCAGGGCTCGTACCAGCAGTACCTCGCGGCGCGCGAGCTCAAGCGACGAACGTGGGGCTACCACAAGAAGTACAAGACGTGGTTCAAGCGCCACGAGGAGCCGCAGGTCACAGGCGAGGACTACGAGCAGGGCACGTTCGTGTACTTTGACTACGAGACGGGCTGGTGTCAGCGCATCAAGACCGAGTTCACGTTTGAGTATAGTTATCTGGAAGATGAGCTGCTGTAGGAAAACGGACACACACAGCGAGCTCCACTCTTTTTCAAATAAACCTTTGCGCCCCTCATTTCCACACACTCGTACGGTAAGTGAGTTTCTCTGTTGATGTAACACTAGTATCGCTTTCTAGGGCCTTGACTTATGAGTCTATGCATCAGCGACTTTTATTGCTCAAGTGCGAGCGAATGCGCCTGCAAGCGGACTTGGAGGTTGCAAATTATTCAAGCCCCTGGCAGCCCCAACTCGGCGCTCGCCAGGAACTGAGTGCACTCGATCGCGTTGAGTACCCTACTGGTTGCGCCGTCCAAGTTGACATGAGGATACCGATGTGGCTTCACCCAGTCGATGAGTTCCCTTTCGCTCTTTTATCCCGATACAATCATTCTGCTGATCAAAGTCTTGTTAATCCGATATCCTTTTATCCGAATGTGATTGTCAGCTTTCCGGATAAATGGCATTATTGAGCACTCTTATCCAGTTTGCACCATCACTCACGTGTCGCGTGATAAGCTGCTGGCTCATCAATCATGATGATGACGATGGTGCTCATTGATTGAAAGCTGGTAACGACGAAGCCATGAGCGCAGAACCACAATCCGACTGCAGAAGCAAATATATGCTGAAGCAAGAACGCCATCAAATATGAACGACGACGACACCACGTACGCGATCTCGCT
>JALBZB010000187.1:0-41312 GCA_038050625.1 Pythium sp. MPC-2022a
CCCCGGGCCCTTTTGGGGTGGTGTTCTCCCCCCTTTTTCTCAACACTTTCGCGGCGCTGCACCCCCACAAAAAACCCCCCCCCCCCGGCCCCACCCCCCCCCCCCCCCCCCCCCCGAGTTCCTTTGAAAAGCAGCAACAACTTCGCAACAGCCTACCATCCATTCGCCCTCAACATGAAGACCGTCGTGCCGTCTGTGCTGTTGCTCTCCTTCGCTATCCTCCTGGCGTCCGACGCACTCCCAACCGCCCTGGCGAAATCCGAGTACCGCAGTCGCATCCCAAATGGCTTCAACGTGCCCAACGTCCCAGCAGTAGGCCACGCCGATCCCGAGGGCTCCTCCAGAAGCCTCAACTCGTTCGGCAACGCGTTCAGTGATGTGGGTAAGAAGTGGACCATAACGCTCTGCAAGGCCGACTCGGATGGCGACGGCCAGACCAACGGCCAGGAGCTCGGCGATCCCTGCTGCGTCTGGACCGCGTCCTCGTCATCCCCTGAACGGACCTCGGGGCTCTCGGATCCAGGCAAATTGAGCTCCACGGCCGATGCGTCGCAGTGGAGCGATCTCAACTGTACCGCGGCGGTGGCCGAGGCCGAAGCGGGATCCATTGCATCCTCCAGCCCTGACAGGTGGTTCACGGCGTCAACCGCTCTTGTGATGCTGCTTGGACTCGTGCTTGGCGCGATTGTAGCAGCAAGAGGCTGATAGTGAACTGCTCAAAAGGGAGCACGGGAGACCGACTTTGGCTAGTGGCAGCAAGACAATAGCTAGTTAAACTCGTTGGCACTCACTCCAAACTCGAACATATCACAAATCAAATCTTCATTCGAGTATTCCCCCTCACACTGTCACATGAGCTCTATGGTCCCAGTTTGTGGAAACCTGGAATGACTGGTTACGAGAGCTTGTAGCTCTTTCCCTAGCTGGAGAACTTGGTTGGGGGTCATCTCACTCAAACCTGTGATGATAGGTCCTGACGGGATGGAACTTGGTGGACTACGTCGGTGGACGCGCGGGCGTTGCTGTTGTTGATGTTGGTACTCGACGCGCCTTGGCTGGACACGTTCGAGTCCTGATTCGAGTGGTGATGGTGATGGTGGTTGTGGTGGTGGTGATGGTTGCTACCACTCGCACCTGGAGTAAGCGCATGAACTCGGTACATCGCGACGAGCGTGGCGGCCTTCGCGAGGTCGTTCAGGATGAGCGTGAAGAGCGCAAAGCGGTTCGTCTGGCAGCCCGGGTAGTAGTCGCTCGCGCCACCGCAACTTACGATAGACACGCTGTTCTGGCCGCAAAGCTGGTCGTAGAATACGCGACCCGAGACCCAGAGGCTCATCCAGATGATGTCCGTCACGATGGAAAAGCCGATGGCGGCCAGGTGCAGCGGCAGCAGGCGAGGGTTCTTGGAGACCCACTTGGGAGTGCAGCACACGAGGCACCAAAGCGCGAGCGCAAAGTTGTACGCCGGGAACGCCACGTACGAGAGCTGCATGAGCAATCCGCAGCAAAGCTGCACGACGATCAGGCGCGAGATCGCCGTCCACCACTTATCTACTTGGTCCCCGCCATTCTTCGCTGTGGAAGCACTGGATACGTTGCCAGCATTTGGCTTTGTGGGTTTCCCGTCCTTTAACTCCATCTTGATCAGAATCTGGTGCTACTCCGCTCCACGTGGTGTCTATCTGCCGCCTTCACAGCTCTAAAAGAAAATGGAATTCGCAACTCACAGCCATCGAGTAACGGATGAAAAACTGTCGTTGAAGCTTGATTTGTCGTCTATCTTTACGAGCCAATGTTCTTGTTATCCCGCCACCGCGAAATCCTTCATGAGGCGGATCGGGTTCCTCGGTCGATTCTGCACGCTCTTGCAGATGTCGATATGCTGCTGCGCGCCGGAAGGTGCAAACTTGCGCTTGCATACTGGACAGCCCACGAGCGTCGCTTGGTGCTCTTTGAAGCTCAGCACGAGGTTCCGCTTCTCGATTGGCGTGGACTTGGACTTCTTACGCAGGAAGTTCGCACCTCTCTGAGTCTTTGTGTACGGCGAGACGCTGGCGGTGGGTGTTGTAGACGATGTCTGCGCCGTTCCTCGTCCCCACGATCCTTCATTCCCAAACACCCGAGGACACACGGCCTCGTGCTTTGCGAGTCTACCTTCCGCAAAACTGCGACCACAGTACCTACAGGTTTCCGATTCCTGGTAATACCCACTGCTGCTGCTCTGCTTGGGACGGCCTGCATTATTGCTATTGCTATTGCTATTGCTATTGCTGCGAGTCAAAGAGGTGGCTTCACTCGCGGATCCAACACTGATCTTCCGTCGTGAAGTGGACGATTCGCTGGATTGAGCAGAACTACTTGACGGAGCGGACGACATGCGCACGAGAAGTCGCTCTCTCTTGTGAATAGGACGCTCTGGAGGAGCTTCCTTGTGCTTCAGCTCACGAGTGCTGACATTCAGAACTTCTTGAGGAGCACCAGAGTGACGCTGTCGACGCAGCAGCAGCAGGCTATCCTGGATCGATGCGTGGTTTGACGACTCTCTGTAGCTGCTCAGTGCACTCAGGGACACCTCGAGCGGCTTTGATTCCGGAAAAGAGGACGCGTAATGCATCGATCGCAAGGTCGAGTCTTCCGACATCAGACAGAGCAGTTCTTCAAATTTCTTGTACAGATCGGTCTGGTTTTCTCGATGGAATCGTTGCGCGCTGCAGTCCCGGAAATGCGTCTTCACAGCTTCACCGACGCTCTTTGCTCCACAGAAAGAGCAAAAGAGAAAATCCTGCGTATCAGGCGAGAAAGAGGTGCGTCTGTCGCCAACTGAGGCGGCGCTGGAATAGAACGATGTGTTGTTGTAGTGGCTGATGTTGTTGTCGACCCCACGACTTGACGAGAACGAGCTGGAGAACGCGAGTTGCTTTTGTGGCTGGCGAGAGACGTAGTTCTCTGGTCTGTAGCGTGTAAGCAAATGAGTGGTAGTGAGTGCTCTTGAAAAAATCAAAACGGAGACCAAACTCTATAGAAGAAAGCAAAGAAAAGCACGTACTTTTTCCACGAGGACTCGCGCGTGCGTCGGTTGTAGTAGTAGACTCGTCCTTTTGCAGTGTATGCCTCCTGCCACTCGTCTTCACCTTCGGTCACTGTGCTGAAGTTGCTGAGCGTGAAGTTCGAGCGCTGCATCTGCATTTGGTTGCTCGCGAGGCTCGTAGCACTGACGTTGAATTGGTTCTCTTCTTTCTCATCATCGGCGTGCTTTTCGTCTGATTCCTCAGCATTGTTGTCGTGATAGCTCTCTTCGTGGTACTGGTCCTCCACTTCATAGGTTTCTTCGTCGCCTTCATCAGCTTCATGAGCCTCACTAACTGCATCGCGAGTTACAGTTTCTCCCGCTTCTCCATGCTCATACACACCGTCGTGGCCTCCGTAGTCTTCACCATGCTCCTCGTCCTGGTCAAACTCGTGCTCTTCCTCCTCTTCTCCCTGGTTGTCTGCGTCATTAGCTTCATAGATAACTGATGACGTTGCGTCTTTTGCGTCTGCTGGGAACTCGAGCGACCACCGCGCTTCCATCGCTTCGTGCACAATGTCGTAGTAATAAGGTTTGCCGTCGTCGCCAAAACTCAGCTTCCACTCGTCTTGATCATCGCCATCGTGACTTTCATCCTGCTCTTCTTCTTTGTGCTGCTCACCCATATCGCTGAGTTCATGTTCGACATCACTGCGACTGCTGCTGTCTCTACCGTTCAGGATGCTCAGCGCCGCGCGGACACTTGCCTCCACGCGGTCCATGCTCTGTTGCGTGGGGGCGGGAGCCACAACCCCTCGCTGCTCCAATGGAGATGGCTCTGCGTTGCTGATGCTGCTCGTCCACCGCATCGAGCGCTCACTGCGAAACTGAAACGCCAGGAGCTCTTCGTCGGTGCTGCCGTCCTCGTCCTCTTCGTATTGCTCCTCATGGTCGTGTTCACCATCTCTGTACCCATCGTTGCTTAGAAACTCCAAGCGACGGTGATAGCTGCTCGCATCACCGTACTGCTGAGCGAGCTCTTGATACTCGCTGTCTCTATTCGCTTCATCTTCGTCTGCTTCACCTGCATCCACGTCATACGCATCGTTCAGTCCGCTCGAGAGCGGCTCTTTCTCCGTCGACCAGCTGCGGTGCACGAGATCGTCATCTTCCTCCTCGTCGTCATCGTACTCCTCCTCCTCGTCGTCACCAACGCCATATTCGCCATCGTACAGATCATTTGCTGTGTGGCGGTCGCTCTCTACTCCATCGCTGCCGCCGCTTCTTCCGTCGCTCACACCAACAAAGCGCCAGGACTCGTCATCTTCCTCCTCCTCCTCATTATTATTATTATCTGCAAATTCCTGCTCCTCCTCGTCCTCCTCTTGCTCGGCCTCGTGCGGCAGCTCTGCAGACGTGAGCAGCATGTCGCGCTCTCCCTCCTCTTCTACGCTCCCGTGGACCGCGCTCAGCGCCTCCTCGCTCTCCTCGCTCTCCTCTTCGTTGTGCATGGTCGCCGCGTCCGCTGCCTCCACGTCCAGCTCGCCACCGTTCCGCATTTTCGCGCCTCAAATTCGGCACAAATGAATGTCTTGAGTTCACCATAGTGAAATCAAGTGAAAAACCAACTGGTCTCTCGCATAGTGAAGCCAAGTCAAGTGGCCAGGGATCAGAGTCGTACCTAGAAAGAGGACTAGGCACTTTCATAGTGAAGCCAAGTCAGATGACCAAACCGACTTTGTTCATAAAAAGTTCCTTGTTTATTTTGTGGCAATCCATTCGGGAGCAATTTGCGTTCTCAAACTAGTTCTACAATTCATTTTGCGACTGCAAATGAATTGCGGCAGAAATTGTACCCCCTCCTCTCAGTGATGTTCCTTGCCACTTTTGAATCCTGGTGGTGAGAGTGAGGCAACCCGCACGCACATTGAGCAGACAGAGGCAAGGAGAAGACACCACAGCAGCACATAACGACAGAGATGGCGAGCACGGTCGCAGAGTTCGAGATGGCGGTGCTGTGCGCGTTCCAGTACGCGAGCGCGAGTCTGCAGGACCAGCAGGCGCAGGCTCTCAAGCTACAGGCCGAGACGTTCTGCAACGCGATCAAGGCGAGCACGGATGGATGGCGATACGAGCTGGAGCTCTTCGAGTTCTCCGAGCACCAGGAGGTCAAGTTCTACGCATTACAGGCGCTGCAGGTGGGGCTTTGTTGGCGTGTTGCTGTCCTTGCGACTTGCTATCGATTAATGTGGATACATGTGATCTCATTGTTCTTGTTTACTCGCTTGTGTCTTCATGTTTCACAGGAAGCACTGACAAAGGGAGTTGATGACGCGGTATCAGCCCAGATCCGCACTGAGCTGCTCACGTGGCTGCAGGAGAACGTCTCGTTCGTGGAGAGCAAGGCGCCGTATTTAAAGACAAAGCTCGCGGTCGTGATCACGCTCTTGATCAAACGCGACTACCCGGACCGATGGCCGACCGCGTTCTCGGAGCTCATGGCGCTTTTGCCGAAAGGCGCGTCGATGGTCGAGATGTATTTCCGCATCCTCGTCGCGATCAACGAAGAGATCGTCGAGTTTGATGCGCAGCGATCGCAAGCCGAGGCGAACGCCAACATGCGCATCAAGGACGCGATGCGTGAGAGCTCGTGCATGGCCGACACGTTCGACGCGATTTACAATGTTCTCGTGAACTGCGACGCGAGTGCCGTGATGGTTGAGCTCAGCTACAGCGCTTTGGAGACACTGAAGCGGTACATCAGCTGGGTCGACATTGGACTGATCGTGAACGACCGCATTCTGCCGCTTTTATTTAAGATGCTCCGAGAGAGCGCTGCGCTGCGCTGTCCAGCTGCAAACTGTCTCTTCGAAGTGATTGACAAGGGCATGACTGCGGAGAAGAAGATCGCGCTTTTCCAGCAGCTCAATATCATTGAAGTGATCGGAATGCTCCCGATCCAGGACGACGACGAGTTTGCCGAAGAAGTGGGCGAAGTGATCAATGGCATTGGGCTGGAGCTTGTCGAGTGCATGGATACGTTCCGCCACAAGAATAGTGTGGAGCTCTTCGCGCTCGCTAGCAACATGCTGCGTCAGCTCATGCCACTGGCCTGGGACTTGTTTGCGCACGAAACCAAGGACGTGTCGGAAGAAGTGTTTGAGATCGTGAACTCGGTTGGGACGCTGATTCGATCGGAGAGTGACAGCGGCGCGGCAAATAGCAACAAGCCACCGGTGAACGGCCTCGAGGACATTTTCAAGCCGTCGGAGTACATCCCACAGATCTTCCACGGCATCTACCGCCAGACCCGCTACCCAGAGGAAGACTCGGACTCGGACGCTGCCGAGTTTGAAGAGTACCGCCGCAGTTTGTACAAGATTTACGTGAACATCACGCGACTGCGACCACTGGACACGATGGCGTTCCTGACGAATCTCGCGCAGCAGCTGCCGATGCAGTTTGGTCAGATCGACCACCGCGACTTGGAGTCATTCTTGTCGCTAGTCTACCGATTCAAAGAAGGTCTGACGACGCTGAAGACTGCGAGTACGTTTGAAGAGCCCAACAGTCCGCTGGTGGAGATGGTGGTTCGCATCCACAGCAACATGATCGGCGCTTCAACCGTTCCAGGCGCAACTCCGTTCCACCCATCAGTGTTACTGACGTACTACGACCTGACAGTGCGCTACAGCAAAGTGTTGCAGAACCAGAATGCGCTGATTCCGGCGGTGCTGGAGATGATGTTCGGACCAAATGGGCTCACGAACAGCCACGCGAATGTGCGATCGCGCGTGTGCTACTTGTGCTTGCGACTGGTTAAGGCAATCGGGGGCTCGGTGCACCCGCACGTCTCGAACATTCTCCAAGCGCTTGGACCTCGCCTAATGATTCCAGACGATGCGAAGGCGCTCGCGAAGAATAACGACCCGTCTTACCTGCCGCCCGACGACCAGCTGTACCTCTTTGAGCTCGCCGGTCAGGTGATCGCGTCCTTGGTGTCGTCGTCCACACCAGATATGGCTGAGATCAAGTACCAGTACACCAAGGCTGTGCTAGAACCGCTGCTTCAGGCGCTTGATGCAACGCTCACTGCGCTTCAGAATCGCACGAGAACCGAGGAATACGTCGGCGATCGCTCGGCGTCGTTGCTGAATGCGATTGCCCACGTGCTCAAGGCTTTCCGAGGCTCGAATTGCATGCTGCACCACCAGGAAACATTCACCCAGGTGCTCACGGCGGCGACGTGCGTCTTGCGCGTACTGCCCCGCCACCCAAGCGTGCGTTCGAAAGTCGTGTTCACGCTGCACCGCCTGATCACGGTTCTCGACAACAAGCACTTGTTGGGCAACGTGTCGGAGACGCTGCAGCACCTGATGGTTTGCTGCGAAGCGTCCGATGTGATTGAAGTTGTGCAGCTCTTGGACCAGCTGATCATTAAGTACAAAGAAGCGCTGTTCCCGTTCTTTGAAGAGACAACGATGGTGTTTGTGCAACATTTGTGCTCGCTGATGCCACCGCGCAATGCGTCGGGAGACAGCGAGACGAAAGATGCGACGCAGCTGGAGCGAGAGCACATCCAGAAGTACATGTTTGCGTTCTTCCTGCATCTCGTGATGCACAACCTGGACGGCGTGTTTGTGTGCGAACGGAATGTCGGTCAGTTGGAGAGCGTGCTCCGTCTCGTGCTCGAAGGATGCGCGCAGGTGACGGATGCGAACACGAACCGCGCCTGTTTCACCATTGTGCACGAGATCGCGGCGCGATGGTTGCTCGGCACGTCCGCACCGGTGAACCCGGACGTGAAGCTCTCGCCCGAGGGGAAAGCTGTGTTCACACAGTTCGTCGTCCAGAATTTTACAGCAGCGATGTTCGAAATCACGAAGCGCTTCCACTTTGACGTGAACGACATGCAGAGCACCTCGGCGATGAAGGAGATCGCGATTTTTCAGGAAGTGCTCGTGAAAGCGCTCGGCAGCGAGTATATTCGCTACCTGGCCGACGTGTATCTGCCGTCGATCGGCTGCCCCGCAGAGCTTGCCGCGTCGTACGCAGAGCAAGTCGCAACGGGGGACCGCAAAGTGATTCAAGACGCGTTCAAAGCGCTCGTGAGCCGGATGTGATAAAAGATGCAGGCAGGCTGCGTGCAGAACATTGTTTTGTGCGCGTGGAATAAAGCCTTTGGGTTGTTCCTCGAAGACGGAAAATGACGCGCTTGGTCTCCAGAGAAATATAGTAGATGTAGGTAGGGACAGAAGGAGACGGTAGGACGTAGAGGGTTGAGGTAGGCGATAGACTTTTGAACGGAGACGCGAGCAGCATCGTGAAGAACATTTTGATCCCACGCACAATTTGTATGGGTTGGGAACGTCGTGGTGCCGTGCTGGCACAACAAATGCACTCTGGCTCAAAAAATGTACCCGTGGGTGGCCAAATAAAAAAATACGGTATACATCCACTCGTGACTATTCGTAATGTTTTATCCATCACACCCAATCATACTCGCACATTTTCATATTAGGATTTTTATCTCGCAAAATGGGTATTTTATGAACATAAGTACACAAAAAAGCCATATATGTAATACCCACCTACACCCACCCGCCATCTCAGAGGCTAAGCCATTACCCACCCATAATTACGGTATTGGGTATTTGTGGGTGTTTTGGGGTACTCGTTTATACTCTCTGGTCGTTTCTGAACAAACAAACGTGCGAACCGAATTTAAGCAAACTGCACGCACTTTAGTCATTTTTCTGGCAGCCGTAATTGTTGCCTCATTCCGCATTCTGCAAGTTTCAAGTGCAATCGAGAGAGAGAGAGAGAGAGGAAGTGCCCGTCCGCCCAGCGCACGCACGCACTCACGAGCCGCATGGGGATCCTCGGGCGCGTGGCGTTCTTCTGCGCGCTCTTTACGCTCCAGTGCTGTGTCTCCGTGCTCGGCAACATCTCGCGCGACACGATCTTCCTGCGCAGCTACAAGGCGTCGAGCGTCGCGGCGCTGACACTGCTGCTCTCGCTCACGACCGCGTATGCACTCACGACCGCCAACCAACTGCTCACGAAGCTCGCGCAGCAGAGCGCGCCGTCGAGCGTGCTTTATGCGATCTGTCCCGCGGGGCTCGCGCTGGGGCTTCTCGCACTCGCGATCTCATCGCTCTGTGTGCCGCTCCTGGCGCGTGGTATCTCGGTCGCGATCTACATCTGGCTTGAGATCTCGGCCCAGCTGCTGAACCAACAGTTCTGGGACCTCTGCGCGAAGGCGTTTGACGTCTCGCAGTCGAAGAAGTACTTTGGGTAAGTACCACGAAAGAAGGGCACTGCTGTGTGCTGTAAAAAAAATTTGCGTTTGTGATGGACGACTGATGGATGCTCTTTGTGGTGCATGTACTGTTGTATGTTGCTCGCAGGTTCATCACGTTTGGTACGACGTTTGGGAGTCTGATCGCAAGTTTTATCGTCCTGCCGGCGTTGCATAAGCACATGCTACCGACCGAGTACAACCTGATCGTTGGTGCCGCGCTGCAGATGTTCGTCGCTGGTGTGCTGTATCTCACAGCGGAAACTTTCGCACCGACGACAACAGTTGGAGGGACTTCACAAAAGTCTGGAAAGAAAGTGACTGGCGGTAGCACAAAGGACAAAGCGAACAAAGACGGCAGCGCCAAGGCCACTAGCGACCAGAACGCATCATCTGCGATCATCTTGGAGATCCAGGGACGCAACTACCTGAAACACATTTGCTTCTTCGACATGCTTGCAACTGTGATCCGTGTGCTCGTGGACAACACGACTCTGTCGGTGCTGTCGCTTCAAGAGGAAGACCAAGTGAAGGCGTCACTGACAAAGATCAACGCGGTGCAGAGCTTTCTGATGATCCCCATGCAACTCGCATCGGGTCCGTTTTTCACGCGGTTCGGTGTCATGTACGGCATCAGTATGCTCCCAGTGTCCGTCTTTCTCTTTGGTGCATCCACCTACGCTTCAAATGTAAGTGCTCAATCAGTTAGCTTCTGTGAAAATGTGTTTATGTGAGAGAATGACGCCATGTGATTGACCATTTTCCCAATTGCTTTGTGCACTTTCGTATCATCGCTTTTGTGTCTTAGTCGGTGTACTCGCTGGTCTTCACTCGCGCGCTGTACAATGCAATTTCTTTGTCGATTTTTAATCCAGCGCGAGAGTTACTGTGGCTGCCATTCAACTCAAGCGAGCGTTCGCGCTTTAAGAGCTTCGTGTGTGGGCCATTTCGGTCGCTCTCTCGAATCTTTGGAGCAGTTTTGTCGATGTTTTTGACGGCAGAGATCGTCGCGCGATTCCTGGGAGCATCATCAATGAGGTAAGTCTGCCTGAAAGCTTGGGGTTACTCGATGGTGCCGGCATTTATCACTCACTTCACTCCATCCTATGGCTATGCGTAGTGTCATCATGACTGCTGCTGCTATTGCGTGGTTTGTCGACGCATTGGCAGCTCGCCAGTCATACGCTGCCGAATTTTATTCGTCCTTGCGTCAAGGATACTTGGACTTGACGTCTCCGCTGATTGACTTCACGCCAGATCAGGTACGAAAGCTGAACTCATCAAACCAGAGAACTCGAGTATTTGCTAAGCGCATCTTTTTGTGAACAGATCGTGCTGGTGAAAGAAACTCTGGTTTCCGGTGCTCAGAATCAAGTCAACTATGTATTGAGTTCTCTATCACATGAGCACATTGGGCTCTTTTCGCAAGTAAGTATGCATTCTTCTTTAATTTGACAACACCCTGCAACCTCTGATAAAATTTGTTGTGTGCAGGAATTGCGAGCGCTGTTTTACAAGAAAAACCGAGACAACGTTTCAGTGACTCCGTTGCACACCAAGCTGCGATTGCTCAGTTTACATACTGCTGCAAAGCGTCAATTTGTGCTTCATGCTCAAGAATCATATTTCCTGCCTGATTCCAGCACGTTCCCGTCCGGCATTTTCAACACGATGGATCTGATGATGATGATCAAGGATAAATCGCTGGCTGTTCCCCGTCAGTTAAGGGTTGCTGCGATTCTCGCGTGCGGCTACGAGAAGTTTAATGCGGATGCTGAAAAGTGTTCCCAGATGCTGAGCAAACTTGTCCAGAGTATCGACGAAGACAAATCTGTGATGGTGTGTGCTGCTGTCGCGTTGCTACGTCTATCTGACTGGATGGACGAGGAAGCCAACGTGGTTCTCCAGCGACTGCTTCACGAAGAAAAGGTTTGTCCAATGTGTACACAGTTTCTGAGTGATAAAATTTATGCACTAACTCTACAGATGATGGTTTGCAATAGGCGTCCGAATCTCGAGTGGTATGTTTGAAGATCGTTGGAAAAGAACTCCCAGAACTCCTTGGGGACGGATTCCTGGTCTACTTGCTGCATCATTCGTCGCCTCAAATCGTCCAAGCAGCGGTTGAATCGTGTTCTCACAGCTCTCGGAACTCGCGGATGTTGATCCCAGCGCTTGTGAAACATTTATCAAACTCAACTTTGCGGGCCCAAGTCGTAGCTGCGCTCAAGTGGTTCGATCCAGTCGCCCTTTGGGTAACGCTTTCCCAGTTTACGGAATCTGTCGTTCGATTCCCAGAGAGAGCCATTGCGAATATCAGAACCAGCAGCATGGAGCAGAAGCGAGAGGCACTGGCTGGCGCGATGAAGGTTCTCGAGACGAGCAACTTTCCACTGGAAGACAAACTCACCTTGCTTTTGTCGCTCATCGACACACTGATCGTATCGCCGACAATTTCGAGAGAGGCGAGCGAGGATTCCGAACCAGCCAACCTTGACATCCTGCACCAGCTATTCAGCAAAGATGCAGTGCTGGAAGAGTTAGTGGTGGACGCCCTGCTGACTTTGGTAAGAAGCCTTCTATCAGCTTTGTACGTCTAAGTTATTCCTTGCTAACTGTGCTCTTGATAAAACGTTGATTTGCCAGATATCTACAACCAACGAGAAGGTCATGCACACGCACTCCCAAGCCATGAGCTCGATTCATCACGCGCTGAATATCAAGATCAGACAAGTGTACGAGATGCGCCACGTGCTGAAGCTTTTCAACCAGATTTGCCCGCGCACTGCGACCAACATTGAAGAAACGTCACCACTTCTTCTGCAGCACGTTGAGCACAGTCTGCACGATACTCAGCGCCTTTTGCTGAAACTTCTCTCGACTGGCTTTCCGAAAGAGTTCAATGTCGTTGTAATCCTGGAAGGACTACAGTCCGATGCACCGCAAGTGCTTTCAGCAATTCAGGTTTGTTTGATACTGATGTGTAGTGTGACTTACATGAAAAAGATCTGATGGGTTCATATGTTTGAGCAGGAAGTTTTAGAGAGCCTGCTGCCTTCAGCGTACAAGAATTTGGTTTTCCCACTGCTATTCCTCCAGAATTCATCCACGAAGGCTACGGCAAAGGTATGCTTGCGAGAAAAGAGTCCCATTTCCAGTTCGACTATGTGGACTAACCATTCGATTTTGTTGTAGGTGGAACGGGATGTCAGAGAGTTTTTCGCCGGGAAGAACGGCGTCGACATTCTCCTTGACGTGCTTCAGCACCCAAAACCGCATGCCGAGCTGTCCTCGCTCGCTCTCCAGTATTTTCTGCACATCGCTGCAGATCATGCTGAGTGCTTAGATGACGCGATGAAGACACAGTTCGAGACAATCATCCTGCCTCAGCTGGTAAGCAACGAGTTGACAAAGGAATTACTCGTTGAAACCCATCACAGGTAAAATTGCTTCTTTTTCAGCTTCATCCTATCGCCCGCCCAACTTTGATGCTAACAGTCTTTCCTCAATTACAGTCGTCCAGAGGTACTCTCGTACGAATGTATTCCAATGATCAAGGAATGTGAGCCTCCGCTGATCTCCAGGATTGCGGTGAGTGTCTAGCTGTTGAACACGCGTTATTTGCAAGTGTGAATGCATGGCTTACAAATTGTTCGCGTGTGCTTGCTGCAGATCGCGAACTGTTTACGTTACTCCTCGCTCTTTGAAAACGTTTGCGCGATTGGGATTTTGCGCGTTCTATCGCATCATTTCGTTTCCATTAAAGTCGGCAAAGGCGAAACTTTTGCGCGGGAGGGGGATCTTGGTAAGTTGGTATGTTTGGCTGAATCTGTTGGCAATGAGTCCGTGACAATGGTCAGTTGACGACTTTCAAATGCAATCTTTCATTTTGTTAAAATCAGCTGGCGCGATGTACGTTGTCGCATCAGGGACCGTTCAACTCCACAAAGAGCGTCGGATTCTTGCGGAGGTCGGATACGGAGCGTGCATTGGGCAAGCAGCGCTACTGATGCACAGCCTTCACGCCGGGAAGCATGTTGCGTCTGCGACAGCGCTGACCGACTGTATCCTATTGAGCGTTTCGAGAGATGATTTGGACGCGTTGATGAAGGAAACTCCGCGCGTGTCTCGAGGAGTGTTGAATGCTGTCGCATCGTCTCTGCGCTGGCTGTACTTTGAGGTAAGGTCTTCTCGAGGTTGTCTGCTTGACAAAGAGTTGGTCTAAACTAACAATTCTTCTATCTTTGTTTGTAAAAGCCACTGCACGCCATTGCTCAATCTGGCAGCCTTCCACGTCGGGACCGAACAATGTCACTCAACGCAACAGCAGTACATTCTAATACCGAAGGAGATCATCCGATGCTGAAAGCTACCCAGTCTCTTACGTCGGATCTGAGGGCTGTTCTATCAGTCGATCGTGCTGCTAAGTCGTTCTTGTACAATATTGGACGCTCACGCACCTCGGAATCAGGAGCTCCAATGTCTGCTCCAAGTGGAAGAGCGAGAAACCTGAGCTTTCAAGGATCATCTATGTCCAACATCAAACCGGATAGCTTTCCGTCACGTGGCATGTTTGGTCTCTCAGATGGCTCCGACTATACCAATTTCGAGAAGTGCATCTGCCTGAAGGGATCTCAGCTGATGAAGAACTTAGACGATGACAAAGTGTCGTTAGTCGCTCAGCTTTCCCGCGTGACGTCTCTCAACCACGGCGACACCCTGTACGTTGACGGCACTGCTGCTGACAGCACGTATGTCATTATCGACGGTACCATCTCCATCATGCAGCAGCTACCCAGCGGAGAAGTCACAATCGAGTTGCACGACGGAGATTGCTTTGGAGAAGAGGTATGTGAAAGTCTTTGGTACATGTTTGCCTCTTTTGTTTACTTATCGTCCATGCGTATTGTGCTTGTAGTCATTCGTTCCAAACACGAACCTCCACGGAAACGCAGTGGCAGTTGGCCGCGCAACGCTCTTTGAGATCCCAACGAAGGATCTGGTCGATTTGAGCGAGCAGCACCATGACATCATGCACGTTATCCTGGCGTGGATGGCGCAGAAACTTGCGAACTCAACGGAAAAGATGGTTGCGCCAATGCTGTCGCCTATCAACACGACGCTGCGAGCGACAACGTTTTGGGAATCGGAAGAAGATTCCATGTCTCCGTTGTCCAGTCAAACGCGACCTCGAAAAGCCAAGTCGCGTGCCGAGACAGATTAATCCAGGTGATAGATATCATTTGAGATCTTGCGGGTTCTGTTTGTAATGTTGACGATGACTAGCTTTTAGAAACAAGATTTCAATTACGATGCTAGCCAAATGCAGGTCAAACGAAATTAAATGCACATGGCTCTGCAAAACTACAAAGTGCTGCTTTGAAACAGATGCAGCTCTTCGTAGACTGGCAACATCATGACAAAGTACTGAAGGAGCTCTAGCGAAGCACTATCATCCGAAAGCGACTCCTCGTGCTGTGTGCATCCAGCCAGTTCGATGCTTGCTCCGCTAGCGGTCTGCAAGATACGGCTTGCGACAGTGAGCCTTCCGGCTGCCTTTGAAGAATCGTTGTTGGAGGATTCATCGTCTGCTGGTTGGGTGTTCGCATTCGACGCATGTGCATGAGGAGACTGCTGCGGCGCTTCATCGGCTTTGGCTGCAGCGAGCAAGCATAGATAGTGGTCATCGATCACCTCGATCGAAATCTGCCACGCCTCCTCGTTCGTCTGTCCCAAGCTGTTTTCTTCAGCGACCGCGATCGACTCGACTGTGACAACAGGTTGATGTTGAGCGTTTGGGTTGCGCTGTAGCAAGCGGCGCGTGATCGAGCAAGATTCACTTTCGTGGGCAATAGTCGATTCTTGCACCATTGGGACGAATGTGCGCAGAATGTCGTCGCGCTGCACTGAATGCCACAGCTTGAAAGCGATGTCTTTTGCGGACGTACCGATAGGAAGCTGCCGCTCACAATGGAACGCAAGAAGCGAGTTGTTGCTGGTCGTGCCGATGCTCCACCCTCTCGAGACGTGACGCCGCTGAAACTGCGCACGTCGGTTCGCAAACTCCGTGAGCAACTCGGAAGCGCTCTTGGAAGATGATCGGACGGCGTCTTCGATTCGCTGAGTCATCAACACGTGCGAGAATTTCTCGTGCTCGCAGACCTCTCGCCATTCGTCGAGGTACTTCAGATCCGGAATGATCGTCGAGTGTGAATCGGAGCCGTCTTTCGCAAGGTTTGCAGCGAAATCAAAGAGTGGGGCAGACACCATCAAGCCTCGAACGCTCCGGACCCAGCGCTTGTGGTCACTCAGCTTCTTCTCCAGAAATGCAATGAGGCGTTTCATTCGGAAGCGGTGGTGACTAGCGCTCTTATTCTCCTCGGTGGATGGAAGACCAGGGGTGTCGAATTTCGTGTGGAGCAGTGCGAGTTTCTGGTGCAGCGTGTTGATCTCGGTCGAGAACACCATGCTCTCGTCCTTCTGACGCTTTCGACACCGCTTGGAAGCCTCTTTCAGCTGCTGCCGTCGTCTCACATCCGCGTGGTCCTGCGCACCAGAGCTGCTACGATGTGACTGTTCGCTGACAGCTGCGGACCTTGGCAACTGCGAGCTCGAGCTTCCTGTTTGTGACAGTGTACCCGTTGATGTTTCGTTGTTCGAGAAGTCTTCGAGACATTCGTCCGCGTTCTGGGAGTAGGGGTCGTATTCAGCAACGGGTTTCCGCTTTCGCTCGCCTGCAGCTACCGCTGTAGCTGTTCTCCGCCTTCTCGTTTGTCGTTGCGGGCCACCCTCTTGGTCTTCTAGTGGAGGTACGCCCGGATCGCTTGATGCTGGTTTCGCTTGTGCAGGGGTAACTGAAGCTCGGTCTGCCAGCGGAGAAAAGAACGGCTGCTGTGCTTCAGGTGAGCTCTCTTCTGCTTGCGTGTCGTTCGCATCCGAGGAATCGTTCTCGTCCACTAGGTCTTGCATTCGCAGCATTTGCCCAAGTGAGAGGTGACGTTCAGACTGATCTGACGCAATTTCAACAATGGGAGCACAGTGGAACATGGCGCATTCGCTCGATCGCTTGAAGAGAACTGTGAAGGGGCGGGTGGTGATGTTGTGTTACAGCCGTTGAGTGGTGGGTTGCTTCTGGCTGATGTTCTTTTTTTAAGGTGGTTTAAAGGTGTGCGTCTTGGAATTTTTTCGTTCTATGAGAAAATGCGTCAACTTGAGAACGCGGAACCAGTGGATTCGCGCTGACGAATCGCGGCGACGTGTGTTATCCAGACGAACAGCTCCAGGGAGAGGCTGCCAAGCTACAGTTGTTGTGGTCTCTTTCGCAGCCGAGAGGAATTTATATGGTTTCAAGTGGGGACAAGACGGCAACAGTGGAACGCTGTTAGTTCGAGCTGCATTGAGAACCAGTCACTGAAGTCAAGGCCGATTAAGACCAAGAAGCCCCTATGTATCTTTCTTTCAGTATCGTCGGTTAATTCGCAAGATATAGCCTTGAATCTAAAACTCAGGTCCCAGATACTTGGATTAAGCGAGCCGCAGCGACAATTACCACCGAGACTGGCTGCTGGCTGGAGCCTGGTATCGGAAAATATGGCTGCCGTCCGCGTGGGAGTGCAGAGGTACATTGCCACCGCCAGCGCATGCAGTCAAGAATGGGCAAAGTAATTTCTGAAACTGAGTGCGCCTGTTAGTCGAGCAGCTACCTCAGCACTTCAAACTATTATCGACCATTCTTGGTTTCTCGAGCACGATGAGACGAATACTGTGTGCAGTTGAGAGTGCACTTACAAAAATAGGAGGAAACGACGTCACTTTGCGCATGACAGTGAAACATTTTTTATGGATATTCGTTTAGTGCCAATAAGCGACAAACCTGAAATTTATCATTTTTCATCATTGAGTTCACACAATAATGTGACTCATAGTAAGCAAAGCAAGCCAAGAATGCTTGACAACTTGGGGGACAAACCTTTCGAAATGGATGCTGTGATTGTTTGGTTTGTATAGTACTTTATAACAGCATGGGGTGGCTTGCACTTTGAACGACCAGGCATTCCTGGAAACTACTGTCGGTGTTAATTTTTGTTGTCAAAGTTAGTTCCCCTCGAGATTTTAAAGTCATCTTTAGGTCCTCGCGTGACTAATAAGAAACAATTTTGTGAGCGTGTTTGCTTTGTGTGCAAGGTATCTTATGAAATGTTATAGCGATCAGCAGTTGACGTCTCTCTGGAATCGTTTATCTATTTCGACTTGGCTCGAATACACATCGCCAAAGTATCGGAGCCCACTGGAGTCTGAGCCTAGTTATATTTGGAAAATAGTTGTGGGCATTTCACTCCTCACTTGCACAAATCATGAATATATCCACGTCAAGAGAAAACAGATTGGTTGGACGACTGCAGATATGAAGAAAGACAGTACCAAACAGTAAATGAGTACGACAACAAGGCGAGGTACAACGGCAGGAAGAGAATTGTTGCTGAGCGCTTTCAGCCACGTAGCAAAAGGCGCTGAAAAGGTATACTGGTAGCACAACACCTAGCATTCTTTTAAATTACATATTTGTACCAGGATTGCAAGGAGATTCTGTATTCAAACAGCTCGCACGGACGATCAGTTTGACGGCATCAATTGGGTGTGTTTTTCGTGGCGTTCATGATCCGACTGCATCCATACTTATTCTTGTTCGCTTTTCATTTGCAGTTCGTTGCCCAACCAACCTTTCGTGACTGTCAAGAGATCGTCAAAGTGCCAGCTTACATGTATGCCAGCTCATGATATACATACCTCACTCAAGAATCGATTCTGGTAGCTATTTCACATGCTGACACTGTGTGGACCAAAGCAAGTACATTTAGGGGAATAGGAGAGGGGGCCAGCTGAGCTATTCAGATTAGCTGCCATGTAGCTGTCATGTAGCCATAATCTAGATAGACGTCCTCGGTTAGTTTGTCAAAAAGCTCACCAATCTGTCATCTCATAACAGAATGGATGAAGGTAATTTCCATTAAAATGTACACTGTGTCAAGCAAATCTATCAACCACCTAATTTTAAATGTCATTCCGTCGCATTCTATAAACTCTTATTTTTTATAGTTTCAATTTATAAAACTTGAAAACAAAAAATTAGAATGTCAAGAAATAATGACCAAAATCCATTACTTTTTTGCAATAATTATTAAAAATCAGTTAATTTTTGGAGCTATCAGAAGAGACAGGTTTCTGTTTTTTTACTCAAAACAAAAAATAACTTAAATGAGTAGATTATGGGCTTTTCAAAGCGCATATTACACTGATTTGCAGTGGGCGGGGCATCGAGGACGTTTTTTGCTCTCGTGAAGTCAATTTTTGTCCAACCACACTCATGTTTTAAAGAGAGCTGGAGCATTTCATTCACTGTCAATGCGCTTCAAATCGCGTGAAGAATAGCAATTTAACGTTCACACGAGATTATGGCGAACACAAACCGATCCCTATCAACATCTCAGCCAATTGCAACGCAGTATTTTGCCCCAATACACACACACTTCGAAATTTTATACGAGTAAGCAGTATTAATTTATGGGTTATAAGGGGTTGTGTGAGAGTAAAACAGGGTCGAATAATACCAAAAATACCGACCTGAAAATAGACACACAAAACAAAAAATAAACTATCACTGGCGGGTTCTTACGTCTCCACCTCGATCTCTTTGTCTGCTTGATATCAAGCATGTCATTATCTATCATGCGCAGCCACCACGACAAGAGAGAAGCAAAGAAGCCTCGGCAGACGAGCGAAGACGCTCCAACTCGAGCCATTCAATACGTTCAAGACAACAGAGGAAGGGCGTTGACACTAGAAGAACATCTCGACATCTTTTCTCTCCATGCCAACCATCGCAAAGATGAATCTACCGTCCCGAGAAAAGAGTCCATCACTAACAAAATATCGCGTTTACTCCTGCGGTCCAACAAGATTGTCGGCAAAGTGTGGTCCGATTTCATCGAGCACGACGCAGTTCTCATTTTTGACGTGCCTGCCAATCGAAGTGAGTGACCGACGAGGATCTCCAAATCAGTGAACATGCTGACAGCCGTTCGAAGCTTCATCCGCACTTGTTGTGAGACGCGCACTCAAACCACAGCAAAGGACGTCATGCGTTTTCTTGTGAAGGGGTGCTGTCTGTGTGTTGACATGACCGATCAAGTTCAAGTGAAGACCGCGCTGCGTCAATGCAATGGGCCAACGAGCTGCCGTTACATGAAGGTGAATCAGATTACTGATTCTGTGTGTCACACACCACCTTCGCTGTGCATTGTGGGTGCGGAGATGAGACATTGATTATGCTAAAAGACCCCACATGCATGAGTGACGTCATCTTATGACGTCATGAAATTCTCTGTACTAATCAAGTACAGAATGATGGTTCCTAGTTGGGAAACATGCTGGTGACGATGTCGACGTGTCGCCATGGGCTCATGTGTGTGGCTTCAGCCAATCACAGGGCTCCATTTGGAGAAGTTTGCCTCCTTCAAGGGCACTTGAAGAAGCCACTTGGTTTAACCTCAACCCAGATATGTACCCAAGGTTTTATATATCAGTAAGGATAGGTTCTATTCTGCATGTGTAGGTTTATACTTAAAACCCCATAGGACCCCTTGAGGTCAAGAAGCAGTAGTCGTTTAGGGACCATAAGCATTTCAATTCAGTTGCAATTTTACCGCGTTCGACACAACTTGCCTTCCTCCTCCCTCCAAGTCGGGAGTAAGCTTCCTCATTCCGCACAATCGTGTGTGCCGTGTTTTGGGAACTGTCGTTGCACAGCGCCCCATTACAGTCAAGTCCAGCGCTTTCTGAAGGATGCTGGATGGCCGCGGAGAACACAAAGCTGCGGTACTGAAATTGCCGCCGCAAAACGATTTGCGACGAGCTGAGTGTGTGCTGCGCATGGCAGGCGATGGCGACAAACGGCACGTCATCTACATGGACGTGAGCTACATCCACCAGCACTACGCACGCCACAACGACTCGCTTTTCGGTCCGGCTGACAAAAGCAGCGTGAAACCGAAGCACAAAGGCAGGCGTCTCTACTTCATTGCCACAATTATTGACCAAGACTAAAGCGTGGGAGTTGAAGATCGTGCGCCACTTCAGTGAGCGGAGCTGCTTGGTAAGACTGTCGACATTTTCGAGGGGGTAAGCAAAGCAAAGATTACCATGGAATGTTCTGTCACGACTACTCCGTGCAGTGGATGGAGAAATTGCTTCGGTGCCTGAAGGATAGGTGCCTCTCCAACTGCTTGATCGTGATGGACAACGCGAAGTACCACAAGTCTCTCCCCGCATCAGCACCAAAGAAAGACACCAAGAAGGAGGTGCTGATCAGCGCATGTCAGCAATATGGAATCGTTGTCCCGCCAAATGCATCCAAGCAGATCCTGCGGGAACTTCTCTCCAGTCACATCGAAAAGAGCGTCGCTCCGGTGGTGGAGAAGATGGCGTAGCAACAGGGGCACGAAGTGGTGTACACACCACCCCATCATTCCAACCTCCAGCCCTTTGAGACCGTGTGGGCTATCGCGAAGGGCAAAGTTGGGCGTCAGTACACCACCGGAATGACATTTGCTGATATTCGGACGCGTCTGGACGCTGCTTTCCGATATCTGCAGTCTTCAACGGTGTAAGGGTACATTGATCCTGTCAACCAACACCTATTCGAGCCGAAGAAGAAATTAGATACAATGGGTGCGCAAAACAAATCGTCTTCTGGCGATGAAGAATTCGAGCCAGACAGTGATTTGGATTAGCTGCTGGTGCTTTTAACAACAAACAACCGATTTAAAACAACCGAGATTTGGCAAAAGGATTTCTCCTCCGCTCTGGTATTAGTACAAGACCAACCGCGAATTGCGGAAGCACCCCCAAGCTAACCTTCACCCCTATGCGCAAAGAGGTCGTCTGCATTTCGCAAACTAACTTTTCACCCACAGCGGCGCTGTGGAGGCAACATCACGCTAAATATCAATAGACAACCCTGGACTATAAATGCTTGCACTTGGTCGGCACTTCCAAAACGACTGTGATCTTTTTGGAGAAAGTTGTAATCTACGGGGGGTTGTGTAATTTAATTTTTCGATGGCTTTCATTGGTTCATCTTGGTAATTTATCTGGTCGTGGATCCAATAGCCGACCCCTTAATAGGAGCGAGTATTCTTTTATAACGAGTAAACTTGACTCAAAGTTTCCAGCGAAACGCCTCGACAAAAAGGTGTAAAAACAATATCGTTCAATTCATCTCACAAGACGAATCGATTGGTGCAAAAAAGTATGGGGTAAATAAAGCGTCTTCGATGCCCCCGCCCACTGTTAAGTTAACTCTAAAACCAAAAGCTAATTTTTAGCAAACTGGACTGTTTAATTGGTTAATTTTTGGCGCCAAACAAACAAACAAAATGCTTAAGAAAAGATTGATCACTAGGCACTTGATGGCGCTGCTCGCAGATGTGCAGACGCTGCTACTGAAGCTGCAGCGCAGCGACGCGAGCGATGACGCCGACGTTCCTCCGCACAGAGCAGCGCAGAGCCAGGAGCACCTATTAGAGGTGCTGGAGCGCGTGAAGCAGGCGCTTCTACGCAAGTACGAGGCGACGCGCGACCCGCGCTGGCTCGTGGTGCTCTGTCATGCCGTAGAGCAATTCGTCGTGTGGCTGGTTGTCAGTGCTGCATCCCCAAATGCGTTGCCATTTGCAGACGAACACGCGCGCAGCAGTAAGTGCGGGTTTCTCCTCGAGAACGTGATCGCCAGTTCTCTAAACATGCTCAGGCGAATGCGTCAACACGCGCGAGGTGACGATGCCGACGACTCCAACGGCAATGACGGCGACTCAGCCGCGACTGCGATGGAGATCGACACTGGCGTTGGGAACGATCAGTATAACAAAAGCCGAGGTGCAGTGTCGGACTCCAGGCTGCTGCTGCTATGCGGTTCGTATCGTCGTCTGTTTGAGAGCGTTCTGTGCGCGTTTGGGGACGATGATGAGAGTGGTAGAAGCAACAGGAGCATTGCGGCAGCGATCCTGAGTCGCCTCGGTCTGGTTCTAGCAATTTGTTGGCTCACAACTGATTGTCACGCGTTTCTACCAAAGGCTATCGAGCTACTAGCCATCGCTGCCGAATGTTGCGAGAGGCACCGCGACACGCAGCCAAGCGTGAAGGGGCCGCTGTTCCTGCTAGGTATGCTCCAGTTGATCGAGAAGCGAGACAACGAACAGGCGCTCCACTTCTTCCGCAGAGTCGCCATGGCTCAACAGCAGACTGACACCACCACCACCGCAACTGACAGAGACGGCGTGTTCCACTACTGGTACGGCGTCGCGCTCTTTAAGAATGGGTTCGTCCGCGAAGCCACGGACCAGCTCCAGTGGTGTCTCCGCTGCAACTTCGAGCCCGTCGCGAGCCTCAACCTGTCGGCATTGGCTCATTTACGCGGAGCTAACAACAACAACGGAGACTTCCACGCTGCGTCGCTGGATCTGCAGCGTGCGCTCGAGATCGACTTCCTTGAGTCTGTGACGATGTTCAACTACGCGGCGCTCCTCGGCGCAATGCGCAACGTTGCGGCGCAGCAGCAGATGCTCGAGTACTACCAGGAGGCGATGCGCCCCGACGGGAGGGTCGCTATCGAGCGGAAGCGAGCGCGCAGTGGGACCCCTAAGGCGAATCGAGACCGAGAGGTGGCCAGGAAAGCTGACGGATTGTCTCCTGGTAGTACTTTGCTGTTCGCGGAGCCTCAAATCGCAGCATTGTTCGCGCCAAACCAGTTCCAAGTCACGGAAGCGATGGTCAGCAGTCAGTTGGCGTATGCAGCAATGGAAAACGGTACGTTCTTCAACTCGATGGAAAAAGGTGGATTGTTAAGCTTGTGTTCAATGGCTCACATGCATTTGTGTATTTCCATTGCCCTTCAAAATATGTAGGCGATTGGCAGAAGTCCAAACAGTGCTTTGAAGAATTGCTGGCTTCAGAAAATGTGGCGAACCAACAGACAGAGGTGTATCGAGACTACATTTACGTGCTGCTGCAGGTGAGAAGTGCACTCATCTTCACTTGTAAATGGCTCACAAACAACTCAGTTCTAATCAGAAGTTTGGATTCCTGGCGTGCCTTCACAGAACAATCTCCACTCGCTCGCGCTGGAAAAGTGTGATTACCTCATCGCCATGATGAGAAGCAATTCTGACCTTGCGACTGAAGCGGCTTTGCTGGTTCTTCTCTACCGAGCCGACGCATTGCTGAGTCTCGAGCGTGTGGACGAGTGCAAACAGTACCTCAAGCAGGACGTCGAGCCAAAGTTATTGCAGGTGTTGCCTTCATCATCATTAGTACAGCAGCATCAAGATCTTAAAAGAACCAAGCTCCGAGTGCCGAGCAACCAGAGTAGCTCCTGTGAAATCGTGGCGTGTCACACCCAATTGATCAACAACCTCGCGGTTGTCACCGCTTGCCAAGAAAGCGATGGTGGTGTCGACACTGCAATCTTAATGCTTCGCGACGGGATCCAACTGTACCCTCACGCTCTGAGCCTCAAGTTCAATCTGGTGCTGCTGCTATGGCGAAAAGAACAAAGAGAAGTCGCGTGCTCGATCTGGTTTGAAGTCCGCGGCTGGAGTCTTCACATGGACACCAGAGGCATGGGTGACGACAGGAGGGCGATTGAAATGGTGACGAACGCAGAGGAAGCGGCGATCCTGGCAGCAGCGAGTCCTCATCCGCAGGTCTCAGAGCACGTTCGCAGTGGTGGCAATTTAGAGGATAAAGAAGGCGAGGGTATCTCCAGACAGCAGCTTTTGTACCTCGATGCGCTCGTTCTGAACCACTGGGGCAAGATCCAGAGCTCGAGGGCGATCCAGACCTCAGTCAACTACATCCAGTACCTCGACAGTCTCACGGCCACCGAGCGAAACGCGGCCAAAATCAGAACCACTACCAGCTTTAGTAACTTTAATTAGCCAAAACGCCGCCCTCACGAGAAACCAGCTCACAGCATGCGAAGTCAGTAGCGTCAGGTGTCAAGGCATCAAGCCATTGAGAGCCTCACGGCGAGCTAAGCAAAAGAAATGCGAATAACAATAGCAAAGACTCTCGTCGCGACGGTGCTCTCGCTCTTGCTCTCCCTCGCAGTCACGGTCACGCTGGTCGTGAGCTACGAGCAGTACCGGTATCGGCTGCCGAACGGCTCGAGCGTGCCCAACGCGCGCGCCGTGGGCCACAACTTAGCAGGCGGCGGCGGCAAGAACGTGTTCGGCTATGACTTCATGGATATCGGCTCCCACGAGTGGAATCTGGTGCTCTGCCAGACCGACTCGGACGGCGACGGCCAGACGAACGGCCAGACGAACGGCCAGGAGCTCGGCGACCGTGCTGCACCTGGAGCCAGGTCGACTACCCGCGTCCACATCGCGCGACGGGTGACCTGAACATCAAGGCAGATCCGACGCTCTGAAAGGATCTCAACTGCTCCGAGTACTGACTTCTGGTCCAGAAAGCGATCTTGACAGCAGCACCAAGTTCCAGCAAGTTCGGCGGGTCGATGCTGCTGGTTGCTATTGTAGTAGGACTCCAGTGTTTACTTCTGTTGTGAGAATGGATGATAAACAATTACACCTTGAAACGAATGGAATGCCACTTCTAAACGACCGAGTGCTAGTAGATTAGAGTAGTGCTAGACACAGAGTTTGTGGTAATGAATGTATTGGCTGAGAGAGTCTTCAGCTTATTAGTGGCGAGGGCAAAGCAGCCTCTTATAGCTTACTGCTGGATGTTGATGTGGAGCGTGGCACCGTTGTCCGACAGAGCGGTCCCAGGCTGACCCAAGCCCGTGAGAGTGACTGTCGGCGCCTGGACTGTCTGGTTTGGGTGAGTGAAGCCATGGCCCTCCTTGTTGCGGCTCCGCGGACTCGCTGGTCCCTTGATACGGCTACGCTCCGTGTTGATGTTGTTGGGGGCGATGAAGTTGCCTTCGTGGTCCACGAGCTTGTACTCGGTGTGGTGGACGCAGATCTCGTTCTCACACAAGCACGAGAAGATGGCTGCGCAGAGCCAGATGAACGGGAACAGCAGGCAGCACGTAGTGCCGCGGATGCCCAGACACACGCGATTGTCGTCGCCGTCGATGAACACCTCGCCAGGGGCCAGCAGGTCGTACGCCTTGGTCTCCGGGCAGCACTCAAAGGTTCAGCATGTGCACGGGCAGCAGATGAACTTGATCGCGCAGTCGCAGCACTGCATCTTGTTCGAGAACACGAGCTTGAGCGCCTTGTCGTTGTATTTCTTGCGCAGTCGCTCGAGCCCTTTCTCGTTGAAGCGCACCTTGAGCCCCTGGGTCGCGAACATCTCGTCCGAGATCGTCGGATTGTAGATCCTAATACGCCGTACGTGGCAGCACGTGTTGAAGTTGCGGTCTTGGCGCCTTTGGGCAGGATCGCGTGGGCGTGCTACACCCACACGTTGCAGCGAGTGCCTTTGCAGCTGTAGAGGTACCCGCAGGTGGTGTAGCGGCATAACGTTGGCGTTGGGTAGATCCACGAGCACCACACCATGTTACTTCAGGTACAGTATTTACTTGGGAGGTAGCTGACAGAGTGAACAGAGCAGGGTACCAAGTTGTTGTGAGGCGTTTGAGTGGAGCCTTGACGGCAAATGTCGCGATAGACAACCTAAATGGCCCACCAAAAGTGCGACAAAGACAGCAGGAGCCTCAGGAATATCGGGACTCCTGCCCATTCCGAGGGTCTAGCTCTTCAGATTGGGAAGTTTGCACCTCTCGCGAGCAGTACGTTTCGAATCCTCCTGAGGTCAGTTGCAGACAGAGTGGGCAGTCGGCAAAGCAGGAACTCCAGGGTCTAAAGCTGAACTGATGTCCTCAAAACGCCTTCGACAGGACAGCGGCTTGAAGCGACTCCAGTTGCTCACAGGGGGGACAAAAACAAGCGTCGTCGGCGATAACCTACCTTGATCACCGTGACTTCCGTTTCAGAGGAAAATAATCGAGTGATCTGATTGGCAGATATTCGGTCACCTAGAAATAATTACAGGATTGGTGGTGACGATGTCATTCAGCATATTATATGGTCAGTTTCGTGGGTTGTGCTGCTTGCTCTGCTGTTGGGGTTTCTACAGCGAACCAACTTCTGGAAACAGACGCAAAGCAAAGGGGTTTCCCGATCCGAGAGCAGACGCAACCTCGTCAGATCAGGACTTCATTTTCTATACGTCGGTATCGGGTACCTGTGGTACCCACTTTGCCCTCAACTCCCCAAGAGCGCACACACACCACCATCTGATGGAGAGCGGCTTCAGTTTTCAAAGTCAGGGTATTAGGTTCCTCAGAGTAGTCAACGCCCTCCGTAAACCCACAGTGAGCTGTGTCTCCCGTTAATCCCTTGATGGTAGAGATACTACCGAGTTGTAGCGGATGTATCGCGTGCTTCTTGGCCGATCGATTGTCTCTGCAGTCCGTGCACCACCAAATGTTGCACCAGATCTCAAAGTCGAATCGCCAAAGAACAAGTCTCCTCAAGTTCCATGAGGAGACACTTGCTTACATTATTTTCCAAACATGAGCTGGTGTATTTCCCAATATGAGCTGAAAAGTCGCGGCTTTTTGGGTCCCTTGTGGTCTTTCGTGCTGCAATGTGTGCGATCTTTTCTACTACGTGAGACTCCTCAGCGCCACACGCGACGCTCAAGCCCTCCTAGTTCCAACTCATCAGCAATCGATCTTTCAAGCAGCTAACAGACCTCGTTCGCCATGGCCGTGCCGCTGGACCCACGCGTGCTTATCAACTATTACCTGCGCAAGGGGTGGTACGACCACGTGCAGCGGCTGTGCGAGAGCATCCTCGAGAAGAAAGGCAGCGACCCGACGATCCTCTTTTGGCGCGCGTTCGGCATCGTACTCGAGCGCAGCTACTCGTCGGCGATCCGCGAGCTCGAGCACCTCAAGAAGCGCAAAGAGGTGGAGCTCCCGTGTCTCCATGCGCTCATCTACGCACACAACCAGTGCAAACACGTGGACCACGATGAGATCGCGCAGTTTGAGCTCCAGGTATGCATGGCCGAGGAGTCGGCGACTGAGCACTCGCTGCTGCTCTGCGCTAACTTCTTCTGGCACCTGAAGGAACACGCCAAGGCGCGCAAGATCCTCGAGCAGCTCAGCGGTGTAAATAGCCGTCTGGGGCTCGCGAAGGACCCGCTCGTGCAGCAGCGCGCAATCGTGCTACGCGGCTGGGTGGACCTCACGGTCGAGCCCAAGACCAAGCGCGACGCAGACTTTCGCGACGCGTCCATCAACTTCTTCGAGCAGGTCAAAGAGTGAGTCTATTGAGCCATCTCCCTGTCTATCCTATTGAAGTGAGGTTCCTCTATACTAACTGCATCTCTTTTGTTACTCTCTTAGCCGCAAGGACGCAGAGCTCTTGCTCGGCATCGCCAAGTACCACGACATGAAGAAGGCGTATCCTAAGGCGCTCGAGTGCTTCGACGAGCTCATCGTCCAGTTCGCGTGGTTCAAGCACTCAGTGAGCGAGAAGGCGCTGATCCTGCTCAAGATGGGCAACTGGGAGCAGAGTATCGACAGCGTCGAGCGTGCGCTGACCGAGAACCCCAGGGACATTGAAGCGATCCGCATCATGATCCTCTTCCTGCTCTCGCGCGAGGGAAAGACCAAGGATGCGTCGCAGCAGATCCGCGAGCTCTTCGACGCGCTCAAGAAGGTGGAGCCGTCCAACCCGGAGCTCTACCACGAGATCGCCAAGTGCAACGCGCGACTCTCGGACCGGAATCCCGAGGTGCTTCAGTGCAACCTGGCGCTCATGGAGCAAGCTGTGCATCTGAACCCTGAGAGCGGCGTGTTTCGCGCCGAGCGCGGCTACCAGCGGTCGCTGCTCGAAGACTACCCTGAAGCCATGGAGTCGTACAAAGAAGCGCTCAAGCTGGACGAATCGAACGAGATCGCGCTCCACGGACTCATCTACTGCCAGATTAAGCTCGGGCAGCTCGACGACGCGTCTCAGCAGATGGAATTCCTGAGCGTGATCCAGGAATCGATCGGCACGAGCGCGGGCTTTGTGTTCCTGCAGGCGCTGCTGAGCTGGCAGAAGGAGAAGGACCGCGCCAAGCAGGTGTGGCTCCTGCAGAAGGCCGTACAGATCCACATGGACAAGCTCAAGGAGACGATCCAGCTAGCCGACGTCTCGACTCACGAGCTCATGAGCCAGCTCAACCCGATCTTCCTCGTCGAAGTGGCCTCCGAGTTCCTCGCGCAGGACGTCGCAGCGGCCGAATCGGGGTCCTCAGGCTCAGGTTCTTCAGGTAGCGATGACTCGGCGGCCGCGATCGTGGTCAGGGGCATCAGCATCCTTGAGAAGCTCGTGAACAAGTCCCCGGGCTTCATCCGCGCGCAGTTTGTGCTCGCACAGGCATTCTTCGACTCGCTCCGGCTCGACGACTCGTACCACGTCTGCAACACAATCATCAGGATGGACCCGGGCCACTCGCAGGCGCACCTGATGCAGGCGCGCATCTGCCTCGAGCGCGAGCACTTCCGCGCGGCCTCGTCGTGTCTCGACCTCGCGCTCTCGCACGACTTCTCGATCCGCCAGTCGCTCTCGTACTTCATCATCAAGGCCAAGATCCTCGAGAATTCAGGGGACGTCCGCGACGCGCTGCAGACGCTCCAGACCGCGATGAAGATGCTCAACGCCTCGAACGCCCCAGGCGGCGCCGGGGCGAATCGACGCAAAGGTGATAGGTTTGGTGGTGGTGGTAGTAGCAGCAACTCAGCAGCAGCGTCCATGCCGACGGAGGTGTCACTCTTTGACAAGGCGTCAGTGTACATTCAGATGGCCCAGGTGCTCTCGCAGCTTAACGACATCGCTGAAGCCACTAAGATCGTGCGTGAAGCGCTCCAGGTATTCAGGTTCGTTTCATCAATCCAACTGATTAGTGCGTGTTTTTTGTGTATAGATTCACTGACGCACTTTGTCACTACTTCTTTAAAGGGGAACAACGCAGGAGGTGCGCGTGTTGGTGGCCAACAGCGAGCTCGCGATCAAGCGCGGGGACTACGACGCGGCGATCGCGATGCTGAGCAACGTGCCGCCGTCGTCGCCCGCGTTCGCCAAGGTGCAGATGGTCAAGGCCGATATCTACCTCCAGTACCGCAAGGACAAACACCTCTACGCGCGCTGCTACCAGGTAGGCGTGAGCAAAGCCATGAGCCTAGCTTGTCCTAGGCTAACTGACCTTGACTTACTGCGATACCTACCGTAGGAACTCGTGTCGATGAACCCGTGCCACGCGACCCACGTGAGCATGGCCGAGGCGTTCTTGCGCATCCAGATGCTCGACCAGGCGATCGATTCGTTCAGGGCGGCCGCGGTGCTGAGTCCGAATGACCCGACGCTCGCCGGCCGCATCGGCAAAGTGCTCATCTCCAAGCACGATTACCTCAAGGCGCTCGACTACTACGAAAGTGCGCTCAAGCTCGCTCCAGGCAATCTCGTGCTGCGCAAGGACCTGGCCGAGCTCTACTCCAAGTTGGGCCACTACGACCAGGCTCTGCGCGTGATCCAGCAAGCCCCAGCGAACGATTCTGAGGAGATCTCAGATTTGTTGCAGGTCGTGGAGCTCCAGCTGATCCTGCCGGAGATCCATAAGGGGCTGGGCAATGAAGAGCTCTCGATCCAGTCGCTACTCAAGGCATACTCGATCCAAAAGCTGATCCTCGACCGCCAGAAGAACGAGCAACCCGATGTGCTCGCCAAGCAGAAGCGCTGCATCGCCGACACGTGCTTCCAGATCGCGTCCATCTACGTGAACAAGGGGCCCGCGGCCGAGCACGAGAACGTGCTAAAATACTGCACGCTGGCGCTGCGCTCGGACGAGACCCACGAGGAGTCGATCTTGTTCCTGGCGCGCACGTACCAGCAGACGAGTGACTACGACCAGTGCCAAGTGCGCTGCACGACGCTGCTGCGGCTCAACCCGTCGAACGAGGAGGCGGCGATCATGCTCGCGGACATCATGCTGCAGAAGGAGGACAACGAGTCTGCGATCTACCACTTCCAGCAGCTACTCGAGAGCAAGCCCAATAACTTTGCGGCGCTCAGCCGGTTCATCGTCATGCTCCGGCGCGCAGGTAAGCTCGTGGACGCGCCGCGGTACCTGAAGATGGCCGAGCGCGCGGGCGTGTGCGTGGCCCACTCGCCGGGGCTGCACTTCTGTAAGGGGCTCTACGCGCGCTACAAGAACACAGTGCGTGAGGCCATCGAGGAGTTCAACCTAGCGCGCCGCGACCCCGAGTGGGGTGAGCGCGCACTCATGAACATGATCGAGATCTATCTGAACCCGGACAACGAGAACCTGTGGGAGATCGCCGAGGGCAGTGAGGGCGGCAACACCAAGGAGCAGACCGAGAACATCAGGATCGCGAACACGCTGCTGGACGAGCTACCCATGAAGCAGGAGCGCAACGCCAAGATCAAGGTGCTCGAGGCCTACGCCGTGCTGGCGGTTAAGACCAAGAGCATGCTGGAGAAGGCCATTCAGCTCTTCATGGAGATTCTGGAGAGCGTGGACCGCGACCACGTCCCTGCGCTGCTCGGGCTCGCGACCGCGTACATGCTCACGAAGCAGCAGCCCAAGGCGCGCAACCAGCTCAAGCGCATCGCCAAGATGCCCTACGACCAGAGCCTCGCGGACGACTTTGAGCGCAGCTACCTGCTGCTGGCCGACATCTACGTGGGGCGGTCCAAGTACGATCTCGCGCAGGAGCTGTGCAAGAAGGCGCTGATGCACAACAAGTCCTCAGGCAAAGCCTGGGAGCTGCTGGGGCTCATCATGGAGAAGGAGCAGTCGTACATCGACGCGGCCGAGTGCTACCAGGAAGCCTGGAGCTGCGAGGGCGAGGCCAGCGCCTCCATCGGCTACAAGCTCGCGTTCAACTACCTCAAGGCCAAGAAGTACGTCTCCACCGTCGACGTCTGTCACAAGGTGCTCGACATGTACCCGGACTACCCCAAGATCCGCAAGGAGGTGCTCGAGAAGGCCTACGCGGGCTTTCGGCCCTAGGTATCCGGTTACTAGCAAGCCAGCCCACTAGAAATCCAGCTTACATGTCAAACGAACAAACTGCCACGCACCCAAGGGTTTATTTCAATACACAGTATACAATACCTCCGTGACTGCTGGATGGACATGTGCACACTATCTTTTCTATTCACTAGATTTTTAAGTTGTTAGAGTTGGCACAGAGCAAGCAAGACCACCGACAGCGTTACCATCAACATACCGAAGGAGCTCTGCCCATTGCGGCCAGCGGCGCTGTCTAGTAGCGTTGCACCGGGGCTTGTGGAGTTTGCGTTGCCCTTGGTCCCTAGTGACTTGTCCACCCGTGTTGCATTTTTGGAGCTTCTAGTCTTGGAGTTCGTCTTGGTCTTAGACTCAGACTCCGAGCTCTTCTTGGTGACGCTCGTAGTCACATTCGCGTTCGTATTTCCCGTCGCCTTGGAGCTTTTCAGTCGGTTGACTTCCTGGATCTTGGCGGTTTTCGTGCGCGTGCACACGATATTCGCAAACATCTGCGGGTTCACCCTGCTTTTCGGGTCCGACGGGTTCGACGTGCCGCTGATGTACGCCAAGTTACCCGTGAGCGTCCAGGAGCAGCACGGGTCGCCGAGCTCCTGGCCGTTCGTCTGGTCGTCACCGTCCGAGTCGGCCTCGCAGAGCGCGCGCGTCCACTGTAAGCCCGCGGCCTGGAACGCCTTGGCGAAGGCGCCAGTTGGAGCCGTGGTGGTGCTGCCACTGCTTGTCATATCAGCACTAGTAGTGATATTCTTCATGGTAGCAGCTCCGGAGCTCTCGGTCTTGGTCGTCTTCTGCGTTGCTGCTTGCATGTCGAAGAGTCTGTTGCCGTTCGGGATCCGATCCGTGTACTTCTTCAGATCGAGCATTGTGGCAGTAACAGTAGCAGATTCTCCACCGTCACTGACAGCAGCGTTTGCCCCAGGTCCAGCAGCAACAGGAGCTTTCCCACCACTATCACCAGCTGCAGCATGGATCTGAGCAACCAGAAGAATACAAAGCGCGAGCGCCATGAAGAACCGAGCCCAGGTTCCCATGGTGAACGTTCTCTTGGACGTTGACAATGGCGAACCTTATAGGCGACAGTGCTCTGGTCGAGAGAACAGTTAGCTTGTTGCAGAGCAAGATGAGGAATGCGGCTCTGGCAAGAACCCTCGCTCGCTCCGACCCTTTGCGAGAATGCGACGGTGGCGATGACATGCATCATAACTGTGCCTCCAGATATTAAAAACCGGGAACAGTGTCCACAAAACGCGACGAAGAACCGATTTTCGAGCGATCGCAGCTCTGTGAGCGAGTTCCGTGCTCTATGCTAACTGAGGAGAGAGTTCTCTGTGCCAGTATGTCAGTGTGTGTGACCACAGAAGCCGCAGCCCGAATGGTTAATCTCCGTGGCCACTTTGGGCCTGGAAATAGCCCTCGGGCTTTGTCATTTCTTTCCTTCCTTCCCGATCCCAGGAATTGAAACTAAAGACTACTCTCTCTGCGATGGTGCGAGGCATTGTCCATCACAAACTGTCTCGATATCGTTCTTGAATCTGGATGCTCACGCCGAGAAGCAAGAAAGAGGATCAGCACTTTGCCAGAGCAAGCTCTCGAAGTCGTCCTCGGTTAGGATCTCTCAGTGTAGTCATGAGTATCACCCGATGCGAGAAAGATTGGGGCTGCATCGCTCGAATCAACCAGCCTCTTATCGGTGTCTGTCGGCAGTGGAAAGTAGAGAGAGAGAAAGAAAGAGAGAGAGAGAGAGAGAGAGAGAGAGGAATTTTTTTTGAATAGGGACCAAATTGTATGTCTCTCTCGACTCGACCGCCCCAAATTGCACCAATCAGGCTGCGGCTTTTCACAACAATAACACCACCCGCGACTCTTTGATACTTGGAAGGAAACGAATGACAGACATTGTACTTGAAGCTGAGTGAGTGAGCTTCCTCAAAACTGGACCGGAGCAGGATGCAGCGCTCCGGTGTCGCTGCCTCCGCAAGCGCGTCCAAGTCCACGTCGCGGCTCCCGCAGTACGTGAGCTCTTCCCCCTTCAACCTCAAGAGCAGCAACAACAGCCAAAGCAGCCGCCAGGCGCTGAGCGCGAGTATCTCTGCGGCAGCGCTTCTCCGGGTCAGTCAGGAGACCAGCAAGGGCCACAAGCCTGTACAAGCTCATGCTTCAGCTACTGGGTTTGCGATCACTGATCTCCTTGAGCCGTCCAGTGCGACTCACAAGAGCAACCTCCGGGTACACCAGCAGGTGGAGCCAACCTCGTCTCCCAGTGATACCTCCACTTTGCTACCGCTGTCTCCAATCAAACAGGTCCATCCTGGATCTCTCGGCGATGCTTCGGGACCCTCTCAATCCCCATTTAACATCTTTGCTGAGTCGAGCGAGACGCGGCAGCACCAGTACCAGCACCGCCAGATCAGCCAGCAGAAACAGCAGTCGCAGTACTTGCAGAGGCTTGACGACCCCGAGAGCGTGGAGCTCTTCGCGTACGCGAGCACGCTCTGCCACCGGATCACGGGTAAGTACCTCCCGAAAGCGCTGCTGCAGAGCGATCCGAGCGCGCAAAAGCTCGAAATCGAGCGCATCCAGAGAGACCCCGAGATCCTCAAGGCCATTTCTACTATCAAGGTACGCTTAGCCAACCACTGTTGCTCCCATTGAAGAGCTCTTATAGCCGAAGTTGCGGAATACCAACCGACAGAGACCAGCCCCCCCCGTGGGCCCTGCTCTGTTATGCCGTGTGTGTGTGACTGTAGACACTCTCCAAGCAGTTTAAAGACGTGGCGCGCGACACGATGGGCCACCGGAAGGAGCTCGGCCACGTGCTCTTCCGTATTGAGGAGAACTACCTCAAGCTCTTCGAGAAGCTCATGGAGATCTCGCTGCGCATGTACTGGAAGTACGAGCAGGTACGCTCACAATCTGGTTCAAGATCTAGGTAATTGGGTACATGGGTGTCAATGACATTGTCATCCTCTAGGAACGCGAAAGCGAGCGTGCGGCGGATAAGGCGTCGGTCGTGCACTGGAAGGAGCTCCACTCGTGGAAGAAAATCGAGTGTACAAAGCTCAAGAAGCTCATAGAAAGCAAAGATATTGTGCTGAAAACGCAGCATATCCAGATTCATGACTTGGAGCAGCAACTTGACGAAGTGAACGCAGAGCTCAAAGCGCAGAGAGACCTAGACCATCAGGTGCGCGAGCTCACGCGTGTAGAGGACGAGCTGCGAACCAAAGAGCGACAGCTGCGAGAGGATCTGTCCACTCTTCAGGTACGATTGAGAACAGTGGTTCAGCACCTACTGTGAGCCGGTGCTCAATGCCGATAGTCTCTCTTTGTACTTCGTAGAAAAAACATGAAGACATGGTCGTTTATGAGCGAAATCAGCAGGAAATGGTACGCTTTGCGATATAAAATTTGTCGAAGGTTGCTCACTCGAGTCAAGCTGAAATCTCTGTTATCTCCAGATGCGAGAGCAGCAAAAGCGCATCATGGACGAAATGAAGTACGCTACTCTAGTCACGTGGATCAGTATGGTAAAATTTTGAGTTACGAAGTCAGTGGCTAATTGGGAAATGACAGACACACGATGCGCGAGAAGGACGCACTGATCCGTAAGCAAGACGCCGCGATCCGCGAGCTCTCCGTCGAACCCACTCCCGTGGCTTTCGTAGCAAACTCGACGCAAACCGAAGTCGACGACGATGGACTCTGGGATGCACAAGTAATGCGGGATGGATCCAATCTTTTTTAAATCTTCTGGTGTCTGAGAGCTTTGACTCATTTGTGGTTCTATGTACTGTGTTAGGACGGAATCCCTCGATACGTCTCGAAAAGCGTGCTCCATCGAATGCTTTGGCGGCGGTTCAACGCCTTTGTCACGTGCAAGAACTGTCGCGGAATTCCGATCGCAAGCAGCAAAAAGAACGTTGGAGGCGGCGGTGAGCGAGGGCTTCTGCAAGAAGGCGACCAGGATGTACGTTGTCGACCTTGGCTCAAACGCTCGTCACCTGACAGAGTTGCATTCTTCTGATGTACAATTTTAAAATTTGTGTTTGTTTCTTCGCACAGTATACCGAAGTCTGGTCCGTTGGGAGGCGCGAGAAGACAACAAAGAAAGAGGCAAAGTGGATCGAGCGCATCGAGCAGCAGTGGTACATACCTTCAAGCCAAAACAACAGAGAAATCAGCGCCAACATTGCATTTGCGAATGCTGTTCACAATGGCTGATGGTTCATTGTTTCATTTGTAGGCAACTGCCGCCTCCGATCCTACTTTTCCTGTCGAATTTACCGAAATCCGTTGTGGCGTTCCCCTTCTACTCGCTCGAGAAGGTGATTTCCCAGATCGAAGAAATTTACAACGACAAGTTCGCCTCCGACCAGGTGGACGCTTCTGACGGCGTCGCGCGCGAGGAGCTCGTACGTAAAGCCTCTCCTTTTCTGTATTTTAGAAAGGCTGGTTGAGTTCAAGAGGTGACATTGTTTGGTTGGTTTTCGAAAATGGTTCGAATGTTTATCGGAATTGGTTATCTCTTATAGCCGAAGTTCATCTGCGAGTTCTTCCTCAAGACCCACGGGCTGCGCCAGAGCGCAGAGGTGGCTCTCTATCGCCTACTCATCTCGATCAAGAACCTATACCGGCGCAATTCGCACGTGAAGCTCTTTGCACGCTTTCTCAATTTGTTGCAAGACGACGAGGAGGAATCTCACCGTCATCATTTAGAGGAGTCAAACGATACAAATCCGCAGAAGCATACCACCAGCACCAGCGAGAGTACTTCCCAAGTGCCATCCAAGAAGAAGCGCACGGGGTACCTCAACATGAGCTTCCTGCACGTGTTCCTCACAGCACGATATTATCTACAGAGACCTCCACCCCCGCTCCAGTCTCTCTCGAAGCCAAAAGGCAAGGGCTTTGGCCAACCTCAAGCTCAGCCCAGAGCTCCCGATACACCTCATTTGGTCCAGCTCGAGCCAACAAAGAAGTGGGTCTCGCTCGGCCACGCGATCATAATCCTGAAATGGTACATCAGCTACTTACCAGAGGAGAGCATCGTGAGCTACTGCCGAGAGGTCGAGTACAGCACGGGGATCTACGCCGGCGGAGTCGTCACCGAGGTCTCCGGGAACCGACTCGCAGTGCGCGCCGAGATGCGGAGGGCGATGCTCGGATCTGATACCAGCAGCAATCCGAATACTCAGTTGGTGGATGAAAGCGAGAAGGACAAGAAACACAGCAAGCCACGCATTGTCGGTGACGTCCACAAAGTGCTGTTGTTGCTGCTGGACGCGCTCGAGCAGCGACAAGAGGTCATGGAGAAGGACCTGATCGCACTCTTTGACGCAGTGAGTGCCTAGGTTCGCCACAGAGATTGTCAATTACTGACCAATTTAGCGAGGAGGGACACTAACACTTGGACGTATGCCAATCCATGTACAGGGCGACACAAACCACGACTGCGTGCTGTCGTTCAGCGAGTTCAAGGCGATCATCAAGACCCGCGTACCGCATTTCAGCGACCGGCGGGTGCTACGCATGTTCCGAGAAGCGCTCATGGGTGGGGTGGATCAGTCGTTTGCGCTCTCGATGTCAGCCTTTGTGCTCGTCTGCGGGGACCACGGACTTGTGTCGCTGCTACCTGATGACAGACTTCAGGATCCGTTTCAGAGCTCCAAGAGGATAGCAAGGGGATCACCGGGGTCTCCAACTGAGGACAAGGGTGTCAAGAGCGTGAGCAAGCTCTCCGCTGCACTGGACGCATTGGTTTCTCCTACAAAGCAGAGGCAGATCAATGATGCCCCGGCTGATCCTGTGCCGATACTGGAGCTTTCAGGTACTGACATCCCAGAAGAACTCCCAATAATGCACGGAGAAGAGAATGAGCTGCCGTCTGCACGCGCAGAGGAGGTCGAGGATGACGAGATCTGGCAATGGTAGCAACATCTACGTGGAGATTAGTGTAGCACAGCAGACCAGCTAGCTAGGTTCTACGGAAGCAATCCACAGTGTCGGACTATCTGTACAGTGCCCTGATAGTTTGCCAGTCAAAGGTCCTCGATCTACTGTTGAATGAAATCTTGCTGTTGTATTTGAACCTGTTACGATAGAATACAAAAAAGAGAGAAGAGAAAGAGGCAAGTCCGGGTGCTTACCTGGGCGGAGACCAAGGCAACTTTGGCACCACTGACGAAAGCATGAGTTGATAACTGGCGCACTCAGCCCTGCATGCAGCTCTCTAGGGTCCAATGAAGAGCCGTGACCAGTCCCGAAGTAGGGACGAGACCCGCCTCGCGGTCAGTAGCAAGCTCCGTCGCAGCGTCGAGGCACTGGTGGAGAAGGCGGATCTTCTGCGCCGCCTGGAACTTCTCGCGCTCAGCGCTCTTGAGTGGAGCTTCGTAGCTTTGCAGCACGGGATCGAACTGCTTGGCGATGCGCGCTCGGAATTCGTCCTTGGGCATGAAAATGCGCTCCTCACCGCCCAGATTCTTGTCTTCAGAGATGGCGTCGGCCGGATCGGCGGCGGCGTTTGTATCGAGGCTCGTATTGGCGTCGCTAGTGCTGATGTCGAGCGGCTCGTTGTAGCAGTTGGCGTCCATCCAGTCGATCAAGTCGGAGAACTCTGCTTGGCTTAATGCAAACTTTTGCACCTGCAAATCCAAATCACACAGAAGCACATTGAGAGGGTCACTATGAGCACAATTCAATACAAACATGATGCGATACAGAGATGTGTACGTACTTGCAAGATCGCCTTGTTGAAGCACGTGATGGTGAGGTTGTAGTTCATCTCTGCGTGGAGCAACTTGCTGACGGCTTCAGCCACTTGCGCGTGGCGCTTCTCGAGCATGTGCTTGTAGACGGCGCTGACGGTCACGAGCTCTTCATCTGGCTCCTTCATTTCGCTAAACGACGACCCAGATGGTGAGAGCCAATTCCACTTCTTCTTCTCAGCTGAGGACGGTTTTGAAGAAGTGCCTGTAGCCGCAAGCGTATCAGCAGTGGGGTTAACTAGCAGAGTGTCTGCCTTGGGCTCCTCTTGGGAAGGCGGCGAGAGCCCAAACGCCTGGAAGAGCGAGTCGCGCAGCGCAGAGCGGCCGTCGATAGCAGAAGTAGCGCCGCCATACGCCACGCCTTCTAGCGGATCATCTGTTGCTGCTATGGCCGAGGAGAGTGAGAGCGATTGCGGCGCAGCAAGAACTCGCTGCTGCGCTGTGAAAAGCGCGAGGGCCAGCGCCGTGACCACGAGCCCCGCACCGAGCACCACGCGTAGCTTCGACCAGTGACTAGTACCATTTCTGCCGACAGCGACCCGGCGAGGGCTGGTGTGGAGGTAGTCGTCGCTGCTGTTGTTGTCTGGATAGAGGCGGTCGCATTCCGTCGGAAGCGGCGAGCTCAAGAGCATCATCGCGTGCAACTCGCGCGAAAAAGAGCTCTTGGGCAGAAAAAAGCTCAGGAGCCGCAAAACGACGAGGCAGGGTGCGGGTCGGAAAGCGCTTGTGGGTGATCAACTGAACCAGACGCGCTGGTGCGCTAGTCAAGACGCGCATCTACCAGTACATACACATGCCCAGATAGATGCGGCGAGCAGTGAGGCGTCGTTCTTGGACAGATCCATTTCACTTTCAAGCCATGTTCCATGCACGACCTTTCGCGCCAAAGCGAAATCAAACTGAAATGTAGCTTGTTTGTATTTTCTTATTACTTTCAAAACTGGTAGCAAAACTTGAAAGGATACGAATTCTGACTTGCTTATCAATTGAAAATTCCATTGTATTGTTTACTAAAAGTCGCAAAATTTGTCCTCATAAGCGTTTGAATGAGTTAAGTACGAATATTTGCACTCAATGTTCGTACTTAAGAGAGGAGGAAACCAGCGCGCTCAAATTGCGGAATTCACTTTGATGGCGCAAAGCAAAATGCGGGGCAATCACCATGCCACCATGCATGCTGGTACTTGCCGTGAGCGCCGACCGAAAGAGCACCTGTGATGAAATGAACACGTGCTCTCCCTCTCAGCCGCTGTTGCCCTGCTACTTACCAACTAGCGCGTTGCTAAGGCACGACACGCCTCGTATACCCTCAAGGTTGACCTCGTCGTGTGCGTTGGTTTTTCTAATTGGTTCGTGGCGCGAATGACCACGCTCAGGAAGAAAAAAGCAAACGAAGATTCGTTGGGAGGTTGGTAACCACTCGTCCGGAAGCGAGCGCGTCGAGTGGGCAGCTGACGCGAGCAAGCGTGCGGCGACGACGCGTCTGGGAGCGGAGCAGGCGCCGGCTGGCTGGAAGAAGTGCGGCCGCGGGATGACGACGCTTCGGCGGCGCGATCTTTCTCCTAGTACGCGCTTGTTAGTTGTTGGTCGTCTGACTTTGGTCACAGGGTCGCTTGCAACAAACAGCAGTCAAGGCAAAGCAACAACCATGTGGTTGTTCCATTCTCCCAAAGGGACACACACGCCTCTTCGAGCAACGATCTTTCCCCAAAAGCGACCCAAGAGGTGCGTGGCAAGAGTCTATCGGCAACGAAAGAAGACCCTTCAGAGCGATCCTGAACCGTAAACGTGCGCGCGTCTGTGTTTTTGTATTGCACTTTGGCGATCGATGGAGCTGGTCGAGTGGTGTGTGCGGCCAGGCGCGCTCGCGATCCGACGCTGTGTCGTATTGGGGGAAATGCGCTTCTCTGTCTATGTACTGATTGATCTTCCTCCCAGCGGCAGATATTTGCGGCTGGACTTGAGCTCTGGAGGCACGAGTTGCCTCGCACACCAAGTCACTTATTGTTCATTTGTCGCAGTCGTGGTCACATCCACCTTCGAGAGAAGCACGCGAGAACAAGCTTGAGTTTGTGGGACTGACTGGTTTGACAGGAAGTGCCACGCCACACTTATCATCATGAAGAGCCCGACTGCGTACGGAAGTGAGAACGAGGAAACGTCGTTCATCCGCCGCATCGCTGCGCCAGACCGCACCGTCTCCAACCGTAAGCAGAAGAACCGCATCGCCGTCGCTGGCGCCACTATCGGATTCATCGCCGCCTCCGCTGTCGTCGGATACACTGCCCTGCGCGACGGAAGCGCGGGTGACGTCACGATTCCAACCGAACAGCTTGAAGTGTCTGCCCAGGCTGCGCCTGCTAGCAGCCAGTTCGTGACGCCGCTTGACGACTCGTTCTACCCGACTTTGGAGGAGCTCGACGTTAGCCCGAAGGATGGTGTCGTGACCCAGAAGGAGTACCTGACGAACTTGGAGGCAAAGAAAAATGCGGACATTGCTGAGATCAACGCATCGAGCCTTCCGGACGATATCAAGGACGACCTGATCAACCAAGTGAACGACAACTACGATACCGATGGTCCGTGTGTCGTGCGAGCGATGAAGAGAGTAAGTCCACCTGTCCAAAGGCGTTGAATGTTTTTATGGAATGAGGTCCATAGGTCTAACCGGTTTTGATTTGTTTCTAGATCAAGGCGAACGGGATTACACTCACAGCTACAAACATCAAGTTGCTCTACTACTCGCTGGACACGTTCTGTCCAACTAAGGCGGTTGAGAGTCCTCAAGAGTTAGTTGATAAGTATGCCGCTCTCATAGCAGCGAGCACGGAGGCACCACCGCAGCAAATTGTCGTGGATACTCCATCTGGTACGAATGTGGTAAAAATCCCAGTCGTCGAGCAAGGAACACCCAGCACCACCATTGTCATCGAGACTCCAACTGGACCAGCAGCAATTGAGGTTCCGTTAGTGGAGCAGGACAAGCCGAGCACGACCATCGTGGTCGACACGCCGACCGGCCCAGCCGTGATTGAAGTGCCAGTGTCGGAGGATAACACCGAAGCCCCAGCCACCACCATGGTGATCAACACGCCAGAGGGTCCAACCG
>JALBZB010000188.1:0-41230 GCA_038050625.1 Pythium sp. MPC-2022a
TTTACCTTAATTGGGTTTACCCAAATAAAAATAACCCCCCCAAGGGTTTTTTTCTCGCCCGGGTTCGGGCAAAACCCCCCCCCCCCCCAAACCCCCCCCCCCCCCCTCCCCCTCTCGGTTCGCTCGAACGCTAGAAGTGCTCGAAAACGCCGCTTGTTTCTCTCCGAGTGTAGGATCTTCCCGTCGTAGGATTTCAAACGTGGACAGCAGTGGCCGCTCCAGTGGTCCAAATAGACCCACTCGATGGCTTGGTTTGACTTGAGCAGTACCTCATACTGGTAAAACGACATACTAGGTTTGGGCTTCAGTGACTGCTGTGCCAGAGAGAGAGAGACATTTACTTGTGCTTGAGCCGATGAGAATTCCCGACTGGTTACTACTACTATCGATCGCGCGCCTGTCCGGATTGTGACTACCAGTTGTGAAAATGCCTTTGTGTCTAAACCTGGGACGGAGGGAGCTCTGTGTCTGGCTGGACTATGGATCCGCGAGTCTCGAAGGCGCGCTCGGACCTCCCTCTTCCCCTCTCGATGCCCCCCAAGAGATCACGCTGGGAAGCGCGAGGAAACACCACGTGCTCTTTACCGAACGTAACGCTTTGCCATCTTGATGCTGTTTCAATTCACGAGCTCATCCAGAGCAGCGGTTGAACGTGATGCGTGCGAGGGTCTTATTCATCTCCAGCAACGCGTCCATAAGATCAAAGTTGCGAAAGTAGAAATGACCTTCCGAGATTTGTAGCTCTTTGAGCGATCGCACGGCGGGATACGAAGCTGGATCGAATAGGATCTCCACCAGTGTGGACGTGCCATCACAACCGATATCCACCTCGAGCCAGCGAAAGCTGGATGCTGTTAGTCGAGAAAAGAGGCGCCACTGGGAACTGGCACTCATACGCCAGCTGACCTGGAACGAGAGTGTCTCCAGCGACCTCTCCATTCCATTCACAAGCAGCGAGGTCTTGGCGGCCGTCGGTGAATATCCCCTGACCTCCAGCAAAGTCAAAGATGACGCCCCAGCTGGTGATTGCTCACAATCACCACCCAAAATCCACTTCCGCACGTTGACGAAGTTTTCGTGGCAAATCCAGCCAAACCCAGTCAGGAATCAGAACGCAACGAAGGGTGTCAGTTTGGATATCGCAGACTTTGAGCTCCATTTCAGCTTGCGCAGGGCGCAGCAATATCTCCGCACTCGCGTCGCCGTCGCGGTCAGCGTAAATGAACGCACCACTTTTGACCATTGCCAACCAAAGTCTTGAACGTGCCCTCTTGGCTCTTTTCAGGCGGCGTCTCGTTTGCTTTGGTGTTGTCGTCGTCGTCGTTTTGTTATTGGACTGGGGTACACCCATCGCTACCGCTAGCTTTGTAGCTGAGAGCAAAGGCGATTTGTCGTTGTTAGACATTTGCGCTCGCACGTCCATAGCTCTTCCGTCGAAATCGCAGTCTCGAAGCTCGAGCTTCTCCCAACTCGAGGTTCTGGCCCGAGGGTGGAAAAGCGCATACGCGAGCCAATGAGTTTCAGTTCCTTCAGTCTCATTCGTCCCATGTAGGGTGTGTAGGTCAACTTCGCGCAGGGAAGTGCTGAGCAAATGCAGCCGAACTGACGCGGAGTCACACAGCTAATTCCATTCAATGCCAGCACTTGGAGCCTCTGGAATGGCGTTTCTGCGATACTCCAACGAGATAAATCCCCAAAGCGCCGCTGAACCTGCAGAATCTTCACGAAGAACTCGCTTACAGCCACACGATTAATCGTCTTCGCCGGGTCAAAGCTGATGCAAAGGGTGTCATCCTTGCCGTCCACATCTTCCAATGGGCAGGCTGTCAGCCTGTTTGCGAGCTGCTCAGAGGTGGACACCATGGTCGAAGAATTTGAACGCGGATAGACAAACTCGAGTCGCGGGTGGTCAGGGAGCGCACTGTCATGCGAGGGGGACCTCATGCGTGCGCGTTTTGTTTGTGTGAAAGAGAGGAATCTTAAAAGTGGCGAGCGCTAGCCGCAGGTCTTTCTCTTCAGATCGATAACGAGTTGATGGTGTGGGGCCCACCAGAAATCCATTCTCTTGCCCACTAAATGTAGAGAAGGTAGTAGAAGGCTTTACTGAGAACCAAGGCTGCTAAGAGGTGAGGACATCATCAGCAACCAAATTTGACCAGTCGACTAGGGTTTCTCTCAGACCGTGCACGATGTGTTTGTACCTCATGGTAGCAAAATTCCTGCTCTGTTGGCAGCGAAAAGAGTTACTTTTCGCAGTTAGTTTAATGGAAACTCCACCGTTGCACAAGTCGCAATCAATCGAGCCGTCTTTCTTTGCAAATCCGGTTGATTCAGTCCCAGCAAGCATCGTCCTAGCTTCACGAGAAATCATTTCTAGGAGTCATTTGCAGTCAAATCCTCGAGCAGGGACGCGAGCAGCAATCATATCCAGTTAAGAATTCTTGTCGACTCGAGCAAGCAAGCAAACGCGAAAGTCTCTCTCTCCCCCAACCGCATCGCTGGAATTTGAACCCACCTGCTGGCATGTCGGAGTCAACTTCGCTGATGGTCTGTGAAGATATGTCGTCAGCGGATGTGTCGCTGGCGTTAGCCGCAAGAGGGGAGGCACTGACGACGCTTGTTGTGGACTCCAATAGTACCCCGCCACACTTTTGGAGGAGCTCTAGCAGAAGTGTCCGAATGACAACACTGGTGTGGAAAACCGGGTCGTTGTGGTGTGTCGCGCAACAGAAAGGTGAACACACACAACATGGGAGCTGAAACTCCCAGAACGCTCAAGTTGTATTCGCTTGAGAGATCAAATTGGTCATTGAGCACTACACATGCACTACTCTCATAGTACTCACAGTCAGTCGTTCACTTGCTCGCGCCGCCTGCCCTCGCCAACGGCGCGATCCAGGAAGTGATCGTCTAGGAAAGGGGAAACTGCCTGCGCTGCGTCTCGCTTGGGTGATCCACACCACCAGCGAACGCCACAGTCGTACCTGAATGGCACCGCCCTACAAGAGCTTTTCTCGCAACGCACAGCAAGCAGCCTTCGGTGCCTCAAGGTGAACACTTCGAGCTGTGATGCCCCCATGCTGGTAACCATTCTTTGTGATCCTGTCAAGTATCCAGCGTCAACGTCGCTCACAGAGCTTTAGATTGCCGGTACTAGCAGCCGACTCGGGATGACGTATCACTACACGACGCTGTTCAAGGCGAACCAGATGATTGAACGGGTCTACTTCGACATGTGGTGTGGACTCTCCTGGATGGATTTGATGGGCTACCACGGACTATTCTTGAGGTCAGAGAGAAGCAAGCGGCGCCTTCGAGTGTTTCTGAGCGTCGTGGCTCGCCTGTCGAAAGGAGAGCAAGCTGGCGCGCTGTCGGGGCTCGCGGATCCGAATGTGCTCGCGAAGATTTTCCAGTTTGTCACTGTGCGCCGCTCGGTCGGCTTTTTTATGGGACGAAATAGGCTGGTGGTGGTGGTGGCCGCACTTTCGTTTATTTGTCCCAAGTTCAGTACTCTTGCACAGTTTAGTTACTATGACATCTGTTGTTCCCCAAAGAGACTTGAAATGTTGGAAGCAACTTTTGGTCCGATTGAGGGGAGGGAGTAGTTTACTTTATGAAAATGCACAATATTAATATGGATTTGCACACTGCGTTGCCCTGAAGTTGTAGAGCTGCACACTGGTTCAGATACGCGCTGGAGATCAAATCACGGATAACTCATCTAAGATCAACGCACTTGACAGTGCGGCGCATTCGCACTTTTGCAGGTGCAGATATATCTCGTCGTCGAAATCGGAAACGCGAATGAGAGTTGCTGTGTTCTGTGACCTCTTCGGATGGCGGCGCTGTGGGTGCGTTCACGAAGATCTCAAAGTCTGCAAAACTCGGAGTCGGTCATTCCATGTGACCCACTGAGGTGGTTCCATGTATAACAACCTGAGTCGTGGATGATACGAGCGATTTTGTATGCATATCAGTAGAGAAATGGCTGTAGCGCGTGCACCTCATGCCCCACCATAGTGGCTACTTGGGCAATGACAGGGCTTTGTTTATAGGCAACGTAGAGAGTTCGAAGTGAACTACATGGGAAACGTTGGATTTGAGCGCCGACACTCAGTGTCAGAGCATGATCTCACCGTTGGGAACGACAAAGTGTAATTGGCGTCACGCTCGCCGCTTTCATTGTAGTCCTTTTGTAGGGCTCGTTCGTGTGGTCCACTCGTATTTCAATAAAACTAAATTTACAAAATATTTACGTTTTTTCGGGTCACAAATACGTTAAATATGGTTTGATGCATTTTCTATTGTTCGCTTTTTCATGAAGACAAGAATCGATTTTTGTATTCTTCAGTACAAAAACATAGATTAAACTATAAAATTGGACTTTTATTTGTGTAAAAATGAATAGCAAGAAAAATGTATCAAAGCCTTAAGAAACGTGGACCACGTTATTCTATTTGATACCGAAAATCAGAAAGTGGATTCTTTGTTGTACTCATTGTCAGAGGTACGTAAAGTATTGACATTTTAGCAACTTTAATGAGATGAAAAGTGGTCATTTATCACTGAAAATGTAAAAAAACGGGTTTTGCTTAAGAAACGTTAGTGATACCGTTATTTGTGAACACTTCGTCAGTATACCGAAGAAATGTTCACAAATCAGCGTTGCACTCGCGCAATCAGGTAGATTTCAGGCTGAGAAATGTTCATAATTCGATTAACTTAACAACCTTAACTTGCGACTATTGCACAGAAGCCATCTTCAGGGATGAAGATCTGTGCGAGATCGTGTGCGCAGTTGCTCCAGTTGGGCAACAGCATTCTCTCTCGCCACTCGCGCACGCTTCTTGATCAGTCGGTCTGTAGCTCCATCAGCTCATGGCGGGAAGAATCACCAATAGCGGCAGCCCTGCGCCGCCACCATCGCGCGGTGTGCGTACCACTCGCCAGAGCGAGAGCTCTCCGCTGCTGCCGCGTCGCCAGTCGCAGCAGCAGCTGCCGCATAGCTACGAGAGTATCTCAGCCATTCCCAAGCACGGAGATGGCGTAACTATAGTCGGCATCACGGTCGCTACTGATGGCGACAACAGCGCAATTGCGACTGCCCACCTCGAAGGCTACGACGCGCTCCCGAGCTGGTTCGTTGGACTCATCTGCGCGAGCGTCACATGCACGCTTGTGTGGATCGGCGGACTCGTGATCGTCCAACACACGCGCCACTTTGACGCGTCCGAGTACATTTCCGTCGACGTCGCGAGCAACTTGTATCTCTACGCGGGCGTGCTCAACTCGATGATGGGCAGCTTCCTCTCCGCGAGCGGCTACTGCTGTCAGAAATGGGCTCACAACCGCGTGAAGCTCACGCCCGCGCTCGGCGTCGCGTCGCAGCAGCGCGTGTTCGTGCTCGGACTCTTCCTACTCGCGGTGGGGACGATCTCCGCGGTGCTGAACCTCGGTATCCTCGGCCAAGCCGTGCAGGCGCCGTTCGCCGCGCTGACGCTCATCTACAGCGCGTTGCTGGGCCATTTCGTGCTCAAGGAGGACTTCTTGGTGTCCGATTTCTTCTCCAGCGTGCTCATCGTGCTGGGCGTCGCCGTGGATGTGTACGCCGCACAGCTCTCGAACGTCCCGCAGCAAACGTACACGCTCAAGACGCTGGGCAAACTGTTCTTCCGGGACTCGATCTTCCCATTGGGCTACGCGATGCTGGCGCTCGCCTACACGATGCTGATCCTGCGCCAGGTACACAACAACAACCTGCACCACCGTGCGATTGGTCTACTGGCGTTCAGCTCGTGCGCGGGCATCATGGCTGGCTTCACGAGTCTTGCGACAAAGTCGGCGGTCGAAGTGAGCAAATCCGCGGTGCGGCACCACAACTGGGACGTGTTGAACCCGTTCTTCGTGCTGATCATCATCGGCATCCCAAGCGCGCTGATCCCGCAGTTGTTCTTCCTCAACAAAGGGCTTGAGTACTTTGGCACACTCAAGTTTATCCCGCTGTACCAGGCGTTCATCATCCTGGGCAACATGGTCTGTGGCATGGTGTTCTACAACGAGATGGCGAGCTACACGCTCGAGTCCGTGATCTGCTTCCTCGCGGGCATCGCGACCACACTCTCGGGCGTGTGTCTACTGCTCATGAAGGTCGACAGTCAGCACAACCAGATTCGGGATTTCAGTAGTTTGGACAGCAGCAACATTGTCGACCAAGTAGCAATGGATCCCACGAAAGCCAAGCACCTCGCGACAGATTTCAGCTTTGAGCAGATGGAGTGGGCGACCAGCGGCGACAACGGAGACAACGACGGCAGTTTGACCACGCTCAAGGATTTTGACGCGTGCAAGCAGAGCATCGTCAAGCTACTGAGCTCCGCAACTGCGTCGGTGTACTACTCGACGTTTCTCTGCGACTTCACGCAAGTGCTGGGGTACTCGGATCTGGACGGCGAGCCAATCACGTTCATCTCACTCGTCCAAGCAGCGGTCAAGCGCGGCGTGAAGGTGCACATTCTCTACAACCCTGTGGTGGACTACGGCACCGAGTCGGTCGCGGAGCTGCAGCAGCAATTGCCGCACGAAGTGAAATTGTCGTGCTGCGTGAGCGACCTCGGCCCGAGTTTCTTCACCAAGTGCCTCTCGAACAACTCGAAATACGCGTTCCACCACCAGAAGTACCTCTTAATCGACGAGAGCGTGCTCATGGTCACGGGCTGCGACGTCAACTCGGAGCGTGAGGGCTGGCTTAGAGAGAACGCGCTTGGCTACTTTTGGCACGAGCTCGGGGTCGTGACGCGCTGTACTTCCAAGATGGTCACGTGGATCAAGAAGAACCACGGTGCGTCCATCTTGGGGAGAAAGAAGCGCCACTACGATGAGTTTGTCGACGCGGCACCGTTCCCACTGGTATCGGGAGGCTGGCGCGAAGAGAACGCGATGGTAAACATGATCTTGCACGCGCAGCACTCGGTGCAGCTCGAAAACCAGATCCTGATCTCCGGCGGAACGATGCAGCACAACCGCATCTGCGACGCGATCATTGCACGCGTTTGCCAGGCGCATCGCCAGCAAACGCCGTTCCACGCGCTCATCCTAACCAATGCAGCGCAGCAAGATGAGCCTTCGCAGGTCACGCGGCTGTACTGCTCACTCTCGATCCAGTGGTCTCTCGAACAACTCGAGAACCGCGCGCTCGACAATGGACTCACACTCGATGAGCTTCGCAAGTACCTGATCGTCGGTCGCATGGAGTTCAACGGCGTGCTGGTCAAAGTGCACTCGAACATCCTGATCATTGACGGCCAGTACGCGCTGCGGTCGTCGTCGAATCTCGCCGACCGAAGTTTGAGTTCGCGTCCAACAGATACCGAGCTGGGTCTGCTGTTCGCTGGGGACGTGGTGCACAACTTCCAGCAAGAGCTGCTCAACATGTACTTTGGCACTTTGGGTGTGCAGTACTCGATGGCGGACGTGTTTGAGCTCATTCGCAATGGACAGCGAGGCGATGGGTGCTGCTGCATTGTGCCGCTGGAGAAGAAAAGCTGGAGTCCCGTGCTCACGTGGTTCTTGATGAACGTCTTCATCTACGGGAGCGAAGGTGCGACGGGTGGGCGGTACAAAGTGTCGTACGAGACTTCGGTCGTCACGCTTCCGAAAGAAGAAGAGCCACCTTCACGAGCTGGACTGAGCGCTGCTGTAGCCTGCTAGAATGCTAAAATGGTGAGTTTGGGGTGATGTCAGTAGGGAATAACGGGGGCGGCAACATACCAATACATGTGTGTTTTTGTTCATATCCATCCATTTAGATTTGCTTGTTTGTTCACTCGTCTGTTTCGTCACTCCCAGCATGTGAGGTCTTTAATATCCCATCTCTTTCACAAGCGCACCGTAGCTCTCGGAGTCGCCGCCACCACTTGTTTGTGCAACCGACGTCACTTCTGGCCGTCTATAACAATAGGTAGGCAGATAACAGTGTACATGTCAGAAACAGTTGTCAACGAGATAGCATTGTATCCGTACAGCAAACACATACTGTTTCTTGGTCGGTCTCTCCATATCGAGGATGTCCAGGAGCTGGTTTCTTGCTTCACGCACTTGCGTGATCTACAAAACAACGCACGCACAAAGGTCAGCTGCTGAATCAAAGGGTTGGCAAATGTCCTAGGCTACATCATACCGAGGCATCCCACGCTGTTTCACTCAGGATCTCGACCACAGAGTCGTACTAACACAGCAAAACATACAATAATGTCGTCAGTCAGCTTCTAATATACGCGCACAAGCAACATCACCAAACAAAAGAACACACATGTACCTTGCTCTCGTCGATCACTTCTTCGTGCACCAGCAGTCGCGTGTAGAGCTTCTCGGCTGTCAACTTGCGCACTTTTGGGAACCGGTGGCCGAGGAACAGCAGCAGCGCCTTCAGCGCCTTGCCCTCCGTCTCTGGTTCGCTTGGCAGCAAACCCGTTAGCACAGCGACACCAGCCACGATCTTTGGCACCGACGTCGATTTCTGGATCTCGTCGCGAAGTGCAGCGTACAGTTTTTCGCCAAAGTCGACTTTTGTATTGGCATCGCGTTTCTCAAAGAGAAAGCTCAGCAAATTAGACTCCAAGAGAATCGCGATCGTCTTCATGAGAGGCAGCGTGACGCGGTCTTCCTGGCTGTGGCGCGTCAGCAGCGTCACGAGAAAGAACGAAAAACGCGTGAGCAAGCCAAAGTTATTTTGCTGCACGTGGTGACGCACCCAGTCGAACAGCGCGGCTTTCGACGATTTCACGACGCTCTCGGTGAGTCCGCCGACGCTGAGCACGAGCCCTCCGGTGATTGCTTCCAGGTACTCGGGGATGCTCATCATTTGCACCACGAGCGGGAAAGTGTCGTGTGCCATTGACCAGTTCACTTGCAGGGAATGTGGAAAAATCTGCTTTTCAAGCTGGAGACGATCAGGAATCGCGTCCACGCGCGGGTTTGACGAGTGTAGCAATCGGAAAAGCGCTTTGCCAGCAACGAGACGCATGCCATCCAGTTTCTCTGCCAGCTGCTTGCCGAGCTCACAAAACTGTTCGTGCACACACAAGACAAGAGGGTGTGTTAGCATTGAGATCATTGTAAAGAGGATAACCAACACCAGACGTATACGTACAAATTCGCCCACGAGATGCGCTGAAATGCGTCGCGCGAACGGCTTCTGGTGTGCTGCAATATACGATTTCTCAAGTCCATTTTTGCTCTCGTGCAGCTCAATGAACGCAAGGCGGTCCGCGAAACTGGGAATCTGGAAAGCGATAATGCTCTCAACTCCACTTGGGATAACGTGGCCATTCTTCGCCAACTCTTCGTTGCTGATGCACAGTTTGCTTAAGCGGATGAGACCCAGACCGTTGGGTGGGAAATAGTAAAACCCTTGGGAAGGTTTCTCAAACTGCACAAAGCAGATCGGATCTTTCGCCACCGAGTGGTCGTCTTCGAGTCTCGGTCCTGTCAGTACGCGCGCAATCTTGCCCTCACCGTACGCACTACCGACAGCGAGCTCCACGAGCGAACTCAGCTTTGTGTCATCGTAGCTACTCTCTTCAAGGAGCAGCGTCTCCAAACCCGAGATCGCTTCTTTTCGGATCCACGACCCGACATCGCCACGCTCGTCCACACCGTAATCCTGCTGAATGCACTGCACCAAAGTGTGCACGATGTCGTCTTCAAGGTTCTGTAGATCGAGGTTGTTGCTCGTTCGAGAGCAAATGTCCACAATTGCGCGCACCGCCGCGACCCGACTCTCTGCGTCTTGTTCATCTGCTGTCTGCTGACCAATTGAAGCTGCTCGCAAGAGCGTTTTCACACAATCTATGATCGTCGGCTGGAGCAGTTCCTTTGACGCAACACCGATTGCACGGATGAATCCCCGTCTCGCAGCGACATTCGGGTTGAACACGATATTGGACACGCCGCGCTCTTTTACTGTCATAAGTACACCAGCATTCAAGTACCGCGGCACGAGCTCTCGCAGAAATTTCACGTGCACTGCGCTGCCTTTCTCGAAAATTTTGCCGCAGTACTGAGCGGTAAACACTGAGAACGTGTCGATCGCAGCCGTGCGAACGCTCTCGACGGGGTGCACAAAGCACTCTTCCAGGATCGCAAAGTACTTCTTCACGTGCGCAAAGCTCAGCGTCAGTCCCGTGCGTGCGATCACTTCGATGATGTTGCACACTGCTGCGCGGATCATCTCGCCACCGCGACCTCGGAACAGTCGCTTCTTGTCTACTTCGATCGGCATCATCTTGAGCTCTTTCTGGAGCTCGCCGTCCAGGAACACAGGCACTTGTGCGAGCGACATGAGCAGTTCCGCTAATGCGATTGTCGCACCATGGCGTGTGATCACCTCCACGTCAGCCAAAAGCGCGGAAGACAGTAGACGTGGGAACAATCGCGTCATGGCAAACGTTGGGTCCAGCGTTGCGATCCTGCCCAATGCCGCAGCAGCATGCGTGCGAATCTGTACGTCCCAGTGCGAGATCTTGGTCGAGATGAGGTGCTCCAGCAGGTGGTAGCGGTACTCTGGGTATTTCGCGATGAAGACGCTCACGTCCAGGTATGCATGGCGGAGGTTCGATACCGAGAAGTAATCGGCTTTCGTTAAAAGATCAATGCCGTGCGGGAAATTCGCACGACCCTGGCGGCCGACGCATTCCTGGAACGCGGCAGACGCTGCACGGCGACAATTGAGCTCACGATCAAACACGCAGTTCACGAGCATCGCTGGCGCAAGAGTCTCTTCGAGACATGGCAGGAACAACAGCGGCTCGTACGCTCTCGCGAACGACCAGCAAGCGTAACAAGCTGCATCACGCACGTGCGAACCGATACTGTGCGCGCCGCGGCGGATATCATAACAAAGCGCACGAGCGACACACTGCGCGGCTTCAGGCAGTCTCTGCGGCAACAACACTCCACGTCGAGCCAATTCTGCGAGCGCCAAACTCGCTCCGTGCCACGCACCGTCCCCTTCTGTCGCGATGAAGAGCTCCAGCACTGATTGGACAATATCGTCGGCGAATTCGTACGGTAGTCGTCCGGTGATTCTTCCGATGCCCTTTGCAGCCGACCAGCGCACCACCGTATCCTTATCTCGCAGCCCACAGAGTAGAACCTCAACAATCTGCTCCAGCTCTTCAATTGCCTCAAGCTCCACGTCATCCTCCTCCTCTGCTTGCTGCGCTTTTGAGGTCGATGATGCATCCGCAGCATCTGATCCTCCTGGTAGCAAACCCAACGACTGCATGTTCATTTCGAGCGATCGCAAGCCACGCTGATAGCGCCATGAGCGCACTCGAGGTGGCAGGTACAGCAACCCGAGTCGCTGGACGAGCTTCACGCTCAGTTTGCGATGCAAAGTGCTGCTGCTCGGTCGATCTGCGCGAGAATCCTCGTCCGTCATCCGCGAGATGAGTTGCATGACGCTCTTGAAGTAGATGCGACTCGCCTGGATGTGCTGCTCGCGCGGCGAGTTCTTGGCGATGTGCGCGAGACTGAGCATGACACCCGTCACGCGGAACTGGTTCGCGCGCATGTCTTCGCTCTGGTGCGCAGTGGTGAGCTCGCTGTTCGCCCAGCTCAGGAACCGGTTGAGGTAGTGCGCCTCCATGTCTGGACGGCTCAACAGACGTGACAGACACACGGACGCAGCGACCTGAGTCGACCCCGGATCCCCCAAGTACTCCTTGCACAGCGTCAGGATGTTGGATACAATCGAGATGTTGCCGTTGATCGTATCGGCTGTTGTCGTGATGGACGAATCGATCGTGTTGAGGTCGAACGGCACGAGACAGAGCATTGAGAGCCAGAGCAGCAGCACGTAACGCGTCTCCCACGTGCTGTGGTCCGCGCGATCCTGGGACTGCAGCAACATGAGCGTCGGCTCAAAGTCACTCACTTCGTGTGGCAGCATCTTCACGATTGTCTTGTAGCCGCGCACCTTGCAGAGATGATAGATCAGCTGGAAGAGCTTGTGCAGCTTCGGGTTCTTGTACACTTGAAAAGGGAACGCCACGATGCGCTCCTCCGTGGCTTCCTGAACTGATACGCGTGCGTCTTCACGCTCTTGCGCAACAGCTGTGATCACACTCTTTACCTGTGTCATGATCGGCTCGATCATCTCGCGCAGGAACGGGTCCAATAGGTGTGACTGCTCCAAGTACCTGTCGAGCTATACACATAGTAACAAACAGACAAAGCCCACATCAACAACACCGCAGATACAAACAACGCAATAGATAGACCTCTTAAAGCATGATCTATACACACGTACAATAGCGGTGATGGTCTTGAACTTGAGCTCAAACTCAGCATCGACTTCGCTCTCGTGGGTCGCGAATTCCTTCACGAGCAGCTCCTGCAGTAGTTGCGCCACCTGCTCACGCTCATCAAAGAACTTCTTCTCACTGCAGCTCTCTTCGCCCTGCAGCTCGTTGATATCACCACCATCCACATCGTCTACTATAGCTGTTGCTGCTGCTAACGCGGCGTCATCTCTGCACCCGGCGCCACCTGCAACTTCCACGCGAGAAGCCATCGTCTTTTTTTCTGGTTGCTTGCGGATGGAAAGCGTTCACTTGCATTTGGCGTGGCAAAGGATCGTCCTTCAAACAGATCGATAAATAACGTGGCTCACGTAAAAATTGGAGTTTTGCTGAATAGAAATAGCGTGTCCCACGTATAACAAGGGTCTAAACGAGTTTTCCTCAGTCAGTTTCCAACCAATCCGATCGCATTCAATCTCATTTTCACCCAATCAAAACCCGTAAAAGTATATTTCCATCCAAACGGACAACTTCAACTTGGGCAAATGGGTACAGCACCAGCAAGGCGACCCAACCAAAGCAGAACGGAAACTCAACAACGAGCGGCAAAGGCATCAGCAGCAGAGGTGCCATCAAGACGAAGTGACAGGGCAAGAAGCTGCGACCTGTCGAGCGTAAACGAGCCTGTGCGTATGTGGCTTCTGCGTGCTACATACTCTACTGTACAGACATCTCGATTATTTTCTTTTGCTGAGCGGAGTTACCGCTAATGCGACAGCGGGTGGGCACTGTGCTGCTTGACGCCGCCGAAGAGCGCGAGCAGCACGTGGACGAAGAGTTTCTTGTCTGAAGCGATCATCAACTCCACGGCGGTCTGCGCGTTCGCGGCGTTGTCGGCAGAAGCAGTAGCGGCGGCGGTCTTCCACTGGAGGTTGCGGATCTTGCGAGTGATTCTCGTACCAGTGGTCATGGTAGCTGCGATGGTGGCGGTGGCCAAAACGGCGTCTCTTCTTCGTGCTGGTATTGCTCGTCATCGTCGTCATTTTTGTTCTTCTTGTTCTTCTTGTCCTTCTTGTTTGCGCTGGTAGCAGATTTGTTCAGGTGCACAAAGACCTATCGAGAGAGACGCAGTAACACTCGTGAGCACGTGGACACATGTACACACTCTCGAACGGATACGTTCATACAGACTCCAATGTGAGCGAAACAAGAACACGTCGTTCAATAGATAGATATAATAGATATACGCATGACAGGTAGGCAGGGCCGTACCTCTTGTCTGCTGGGTGCTGCTTGACTTGGTCAGGTTGTTGTGTTTGAGTGCTTGGGTGCTTCTTTCGAAATGGGAATGCTTGACAAGCAAGCGCCATCCACCCGCCACCGAGAAGAAGACGAGAGCCAAGCGCGAGCCCGAGCCCGAGTTGAGCTGAGTTGCGCCTGTGGTCCAAAGCTATCACCACTTGGCGCTAGGGCTGCTGCTGCTACTGTCACCCAAATGTAAAGCCATCAAGCGTCCGACCTCGTGTCTCTTGGCGGGCTGTTCGCCCTTTCGTTCATAAAACAAACAACACCAGCCAGCACGCAGAAGATGCACACACGAGCACGAGGCAACGTCGAGACGCGTCTCTCGGTACTTGCAGACGCAGATGCTGCGCTGCGCGAATGGTATTGCTGATGCTGATACCGCCCGTGCTTCGCGCGGGCTCTTCCGCTCGCTCGCTCGTGTTGCCTGAACTGTGTGCTGACTGCCTGGCAGTGGAAAGCTCTCAAGTTTTTGAAAAAACGAGCTGCCACTTTCTTAAATAAGTATATTTAGGGCATTATAAAGCAAACATCCTAATTTAGTGAAAAGCCCTTTCTTCAGGTTTTTGTGTGAATGTCGTGTGGATGATGGGTTGATGGACAGTTGGGTGGACTGAGTGGGTCTTCATGGGTGGAGCACATTGGAACCGAAACGGTGGGTGGTACGTTTTTTGTGCAAGTTGAAGTGGGCGTGCTTGTTGGAGTCAGGTCACACAGTTTTGTAGTGCAGTCGTCTATGGGCTCTTGGGAACTGGGGAGGTCACATGCGTTTGACGATCGACACTATTAATCAGTCGACCATCGATACGATACGATTTGATTGATGACAACATGTCCATGGTCAAAGTGCGGCGCAATTCTGTCCACAGAGGCTTGTTTCAATAGTGCCTGCTGGAAACTCCACCGCTACCGCTACGACTACCAGCATCACCATCACCATCAACGGTGGCGCCGCCGTCGTCACCACCACCACTCTTGAGCCAGCTGCCGGCGACACCGCCACTACCACTGCCGTCGCAGCCACTACTCACGATGGCGACCACCGAGGCTAAGCACGAGAAGAAGAAGGCGATAATGGATGCGAACACGAACACAAAGAAGATCGGACCCAACACCCACGCCTCTTCAAGACGCAGCACGAAAAGCACGAGCGCCGTATCCTTGACCCCCCCTCCCCCCCCCCACCAGCACCTTGAGAAGGATGAGACTGAAGAAAAACTAGAACATGATGAAGATGAAGAAGAAGCAGAAGAGCAACGAAAAGAAGACGCTGGAGAAGAAGAAAAGGCCCGCACTCCAGAAGACGCGGACGACATTCTAGTGGCCCCAACAGACTCGGACATTGCTCAAAGCCCAGCAACCTTGGAAACTCCAGCAGCTCCAGCGGCTTCAATAACACCAGTTGCTCCGGAGGCTTCAGCATCTGCATTAGCAGCAGCGGGAGGGGCAGCAAGAGCAAGAGCAACAAGAGTAACAACAACGAGAGTAACTTGAACAGGACGCTCGTCAAGGAAGTCGAGGAGACGACATGCAGTCCAAGTACATGTTCTACCTGTGGGCCGAGGGGTACAACCGGCGCCTGCGTGACAGCTTGACGATCCGCGAGAGCGTGGACAACCTGAGCGTGAGCCGGAGTCCACCTTTGACACCCAGTGCGCAACGCGAGGCCGTCGTCGCAAAGAAGAAGAAGACGGCGGCAAAGAAACAGTTGTCGTCGCAGCGGCAGTCGTAATCGTAGTAGCAGGAGAAGAGCTGAGCGGACTCACGCTTACGCTGCTCGGTCGCCCAGTCTGTTTGCATGCGCTCTTACGATTACGAGTGCTGGGCGTCCGTGTGCCGGAGAACGAGCGGTGCGTAGAGTATGATGTTGTCTATCCATTGTCGTGTACTCTAGAGCACTTATATGGGAAGTGTGACTACGGTACCTATATCCTTGCTGTGTGTATAATCACATGCAGTGAGCAAATACAACCAAACAACCAAATACTAGTAATCGACAATCGAATTCAGTGATTTCCCTCACTGAGCCAGAGCCACGAAGCAGCATTTGTTTTCTCCATAACTCCTCGCCGCATCGTGATGGCTTTAGATGAATGCCCTGATAGCAGTCCCGCCTCAGCGGGCTTCAAGCGTCTCTGGAAGCCTCATTGACAAGGCAAGCTGATAACATGACGGATCAACACACAAACGAGAACGCATTCGCAACATAAGTTCATTTGCACCACACTCATACACTCGATTACCTCGCCACTACTTGACTGCTTTCAATTGACCACATACACAACACGACATATCGCAAGGCTTCACTTGGACTACGAGCGAACTATTTTTCAAACAACAAAGCCAGCAATTCAGTGTGCTGCAGCTGGAGCTCTCGGCTAACAGAGCGGCTTGTGACGCGTCCAGTCACCGCGCTGACACGTCTTGCAGCAGTAGAACACGCAGTTGCAGCGGCTGCAGAAATGGAGCCCGTTCACATACACGCGCGCTTTGCATGGCTCATTCACACAGATGCGCGTCCCAGGCGTTCGCATCTTCAGCGCTCTCTCGCAGTTACCGACCGCCTCATAGACCTTCACGATCTCTTCACGCGTGGCACTACCGTCGCCGCTCTCACGATCAAACTGCTCGTGCACAACGAGCGCTTGTCGCAGCATCGGCAGCGCCTCATCAAAGCAGCCAAGCTTGCGCAAAATGCGGCCGAGCTCCGTCTTCGTGAGCGCGATCGAGACTTTGCCAAAGCCCGCGGCGGGCTTGTCGCGCAGGATGTCGCGGTACGCCTGCTCGGCCTCTTGCAAATCTCCCTGCTGGCTGAGGTCAAACGCCACTTGGTTGCGCTTCAGAAGCGTCATGTAGCGCTCGGCCTCCTCGCGACTCGACACGAAGTGGCGGTGTTGCATTGCGCCGTTGGCGCTGAACACGTGGTTGCGCTGCATGTTGTTGCCTGCCTGCTTGATGCTGACAGAGGTTGCTTGGTGTGCTCGAGGCGATTGTTTTGACAATGATGTTAGCTGACATGAAGCGAGCGACTTCAACGTTGCCACACTCGCTCGCGCCGTTTCACAGCTCGATGATATTTCTGCTGCCGCTCCTTGCGCTTTTATTCAGCGACTCCGAGCCAGAGCTGTGCTTCTAACAAATCCAATGAATTCGGTTTGGTTATTTTCAACCAAACTGATTAGCAACTTTTCTCAATAACCACCCGTACAAAAATTGTTGCTAATTCACACACTCGATTTTTAACTGTATTTACGCGTTTTTACGAAAGCGGCATTTTTACAAGTCCCCTAATCTGTCGTGATTGGCTGGCGCAGAGCGCGAGCCGCCAGCCAGCCAGCCAGCATGAGCTAGCTGTTCACGCGAATGCGTGTGAAAATGCTGCAAGCGCGAGTTAGTTTAGAATCTCCGACCCCTTCATTCTAATCGATCAACCTAATCCAAGTAAGCGATGCATGCCACCCCGTCCACCCCCGTCCACTCCCGGCTGGACCTCCTGCGCAGCCAGCGAGCGAGCCACCTGCACGGCCCCGCGAGCGAGCAGCACCAGCAGCGAAACATAAAGAAGCCGCATCTGCACACTCTGGCGCGCTTTGAAGGCGGCGCGCGGTGTGGTCGTCCCATTCGTTTGTGCGAATAAGCGATCGACTGCGTGCTGTCTCTATTAAGAACGCTGGAGTCTGCAGATGCGACTTTGGAGGCAAAATCACTACCTACTCGCAGGGCTTCCTCTGTTTTCCCCTTTCACAAGGGAGAGTAGGGGTCGCACCGCGGTGGAGTGAACATGTCCTTGGCTGTCTTCAGTGTCGATTAATCCGTGGTGTGTTCCTCTATATGTGTGTGTGTATCTGCTGCCGCTTTTTTCTCCAGAATGGTGCGTATGTCCGTGCTTGCCGATTGCCTTAAGACCATCTACAACGCCGAGAAGCGTGGAAAGCGTCAGGTGCTTGTCCGCCCTTCGTCGAAGGTGATTGTCAAGTTCCTCCAGGTCATGCAGAAGAACGGTACGTCGTCGCAACAAGCCGCGTCTCTATCTCTATCGCGTTGTAGTGCCAACACGAGATGCTAATAATATGCCTCCTGTGTATTGTATCGTATCCACAGGCTACATCGGTGAGTTCGAGATCATCGACGACCACCGCGCCGGCAAGATCGTGATCGAGCTCAAGGGCCGCATCAACAAGTGCGGTGTGATCTCGCCACGCTTCGACGTGAAGATCCACGACTACGAGAAGTGGATCAACAACCTGCTGCCATCGCGCCAGTTCGGCCACATCGTCGTGTCCACCACGTACGGCATCATGGACCACCACGAGGCCCGCCGAAAGCACACGGGTGGCAAGATCATCGGTTTCTTCTACTAGACGCATCCGATCGCATCCAGCCACTCATGATGTCTGCACAGAACATTAGGGATCAGTAACAGAACGACCGCGTCTCGCTCGCGAGATCTGTAATAATGAAGGTGATCTTTGGGTTATCAAAACAAGCTCATTCGCGTCTACATGGCATTATTTATATGGTATATGGTCATTTAATGCATGCATTTGGTGTGTTGCTAGCTTGCTCTATGAGTGTTGTATCTAATCCGCCATAGTGCGCTCACTCGCGTGGGTGGGTGATGACGACCCTATGTATGGCTCGAAGCGCAATGCATTCATTCATACGAACGCGGCAACTATTTCATTCTCCACAGCCAACGGAGTGAGAGTGTTGCATTCAGTCAGAAAGATAACACCACACAACCACTCGCCCTATAGCGCCACCCCAATTCTCGATGGGGCGTCGCGTGCTATTAATGCAACCAAGTGAGCTCTCTGATGCTATCACCAACACAACAAACGCCCCCATCCACCACAAAGCAGTCAGCGCAGGCGGCCGCCCGGCCGTGCGTGACCCCGCTCTTGGCTATTGGCACCATCTCTTCCAACCAGCTGAGCCCGACAGACGCGAGCGGTGTAGTTAGTTGTAGTTCCACAGAGGCGGCTGGCTCTGTGTGCGTGAATGCCCCCGATCCGAACCACCGAACCTCGAGGCCACTGCATCGTCGTCGTCGTCGTCGTCGTCATCCTGCGTCTACTGTCCGTCCGTCTTCTATAGCTCTCTGCCGCTTAGCCCAACATGCCCGTCACGTGGAATGAGATTGTGCCCATAGATGCGCTGCGCGTGGCCGCACCGACTAGGGCGAGCGCCGTCGGCTCGGGTCCGCTGCGCGGCGCCGTGTCCGTGCCGCAGAAGGCCAAGGTATTCAAGAGTATGTTCACGAACGCCGAGATCATGTCGTCGCAGGAGCGGCGCAACCAGCTCGTGGCAGCGCAGAAGCGTCACACCAACTTCCAGCTTTCTACGCCATGTTCGGACTCGCGCTCATGGTTGTGCAGATGGAGTACTTCTGGTTCGCCAACACCAAGGAGCTCGCGAGCCCGTGCCCCGTGCCCGCCGCTGACCAGTGTCCGCACTGCCGGGACGCGTTGAGCTTGAGCGCGGGCGCCGACATCCCAATCCAGGACGGTCGCATGATCCTCCACGTGCTGCGCGTGCTCATCTCGTTCTCCACTGCGATCCTGCTCTACTACATCTACCGGTACTACGTGGCCAAGTGCGAGGTGATGAAGATCACGAATATCGTGCCTTCTCAAGCGACGCTATTGAGCTCCTCGCTGCGCAAGAACCTGCTCTTGGAGCTGCTCGTGCTCTGCATCCACCCGTTCCCCGGGCTCGAGTCGGTCGACCCGCGCTGGCCCAACATGGTGATCGCCACGAGCTTGCTCATGTTCTTCCGCGTGGGGCTCATTTTGCGCACTGTGCAGTCGCACAACTCGTTCAACTCGAGCGACGGCTGGTTCATCAGCTCACTCACGAACGTCGACTTCACGGCCGCGTTCTTCCTCAAGTCGACGCTCAAGAACCATCCGAGCCGGTTCTTGCTGCTCTGCGCCACCCTGCTGCTCGGCGTCGCCGGGTATTCGCTCTACGTGGTCGAGTGCTTCCTCTGCGCGTTCGTAACGGATTCGTGCTGCGAGCTCATGACGTTCGTCGATGCCATGTGGACGTTCATCATGATCATGCTCACAATAGGATATAGCGACGTGGTGCCGCACACGAGCCCCGGGCGGTTCTTCGCGGTGCTCACGGGCGCGTTCGGCGCCGTGTTCACGGCCGTGACGATCGCCGTCATGAGCAACCAGCTCGTGCTCACGCGCTCCGAGCACAAGGTGAACGCGTTCCTGAAGAAAGACGACAACCGGCGGCTCATCAACGACCACGCAGCGCGCGCGATCCAGGCGTGCGTGCAGCTCATCGGCACCCAGCGGCGTTACCACCATGGACTCAACTCGAAGCGCTGAAGGCCCGCGATCCAGCGCAGCGAGATGAAGCTCTACGCCGTGCTGTAGGCGTACCGGCAGGTCAAGCGCCATCTAAACTCCCATGACGTGAGCGACTCGATGGACAAGAAGATGACGATGCTCGAGATGATGGAGGTGAACACCGAGTACATCCGCACCAAGATCGAGAACCTATCCAAGCTCTTCCACAACCAGGCAGACCGGCGACAGAGCAAGCGCAAGCTGAGCAACCTCCAGCTAGCGATCAATTCGGCCCTGCCACAGCAGACGTCGCCTACTACGAATACGAATACGACAACAGTATCAAGTGTCATTGCGCAGCAGGTACAGCAGCAGCAGCAAGAGCTCGCCAAGAACGGACCGTCGCCCCAGTCTACAGCAGTAGCAGTAGCTAACGCAACAGCGACAGGCGCGACAACGTCAATCTCTTCATCAGCGTCTTCAGCATCGCCCGAGCGACAACAACTGCCATTGGCGCACCCAGCGCACTTGATGCACTCGCGCGACAGCAGCCGGAACCTGCGCTCCGAGAGCAAAGAGATGCTCAAGTGAGCGATCCTGCTCAAGACGACGCTGTAGACGATCCTCACGCAGGTCGGACGTGTCTCCAGCGAGATCGAGGCCATCAAGGCACGCGTGGACGACCACATCGACGATGTTGAAAGTCGTGTCACCGAGATCGAGAAGAAGCTCATGGTGCAGAACGCGTTCCGTGAGATCACACGGTCAGCGAGTAAGTCAGGACTCTTCAAACACGACTCTTTTGGAGCTTCGAGCGGTGCATCATCAGCGAGTGCGGCAGCAGGAGCTAAGTCCAGTAGCATGCAGCATGTGCCTCTGGCGCACCACCACAGTCGAAGGGCATCGATCGACCAGCGGCAGCCGCCGATACGCAACTTTTTCACGCAGAAAGACCTCGAGGAGTTCCAGAGCGGCGACAGTTTTGAGTAAGTGATGTAACGCAGCAGATAGAAGACAATACAGGAGCAGCACAACGAGCCGAGAATTGATTCAGAAATCAATGAAGGCCAACAAAAGCAACATGGGGGGATAGGATGATAACAATTCGTAATCCACTCGCAATATTTAATCAACTAGAACCAATCTATCTATCAAGGTAGGCATTTATCTCTCTCTCTTATAAACTAAGTTAGCAGTGGCAGGTGAGCGCTTTCTTGTACTCGCGCAGGTTGCGAATGATCTGGGGCGCTTCGTCCTCCGAGACCAAGTTCTCTAGCGGCACAAACGTGCTGTTCTTGCCCACTATGTGCACGCGTAGCTTCCTCGAGCCACCACATCCATCCATTTCCTGGGGGTCTGCACCTTCGTCGTTCTCTGATGAGGAGCTCAGCAACCACATGTGGTAGCGCTCGATCAGTCCTAACAACGTGCACTTGTCGAGCGCCTTGACCAGCTCACTCTCCAAGTGGAAGTCGAGACGTCGACATTGGATCTCCTCCCAGTACTGGTCGGTCTCGTCCGACAGATTCGTATCGGGTCGCGACTTGAGCCGCTGCAGCGTCGCAATGTGGTTCGCAAACTGGCCAGAACCCTGGAGCTCCTCATTCAGATACTGGAGGAACTCCTCGTGCACAAACTTGTCGATGCACACTGCGATCTCGCCCGACGCATGGGATGCCGACTGCACTGCGATGCTGAAGCCCAGCACGCCGTGCGTGTCGCGCACACAGCAGTAAACCTCGTACCCAAGCTGCTGCTTCGTACGCAGCTCGTTGAACAGCGGCTCTTGCATGATCTGGTGCAGCAGATCCGCGTATGCGTGGTCCTCGTAGCTGCACCGGCCGATCTGGTAGTACACCTCCACTGCCGAGTTGGTCTCTTCGTCGTGTTCGCTCATGTCCCGCAGCAGGATGCCGTTTGTGGTGATCGGCAACTCGGTCGTGTGTGGCCGCATCGGAGACTTTGGTGGCGATGGTGGCACAGAAGAAGCACTGTGCTGTTCATGAAATGTGAGCGCTGCCTCGACTTCCATGAGCAACTCAATCGCGCTCGCCCGTGTGATGTTGCCGTGCACGAGGCTGCGCAGCGCCACGTCGCTATCGCCAGTGTTGCTCCACATCACGTGATCTCGGAATCGCACAATGTCTTCTAGTTGCACCTCAGAGAGCACGCGGATCTTGTCTTCGATCGAGAACGCAGCGCGCTCGAGCAACTGCAAACGCAGGTACCGCGCTTTCATCGACGGCTTGAGGTTCAGATTGCGGTACTCACGCACGAGCTCGTCGCGCATGACGGTGAACGCCGCTGGTGTGATGTTGGTCGACACGAGCACCTGGAAAACCACTTTGATAAGATCGCGCAGCTTGTCGCTGAAGCCGCTGAATGTGACTTCAATGTCGAGGTCCCGGATGTCGACTTCGAACTCGAGGTTCGCGCTGCTCGCCTGGTAGAACACCTGCTTGAGCGCGTCATTGACGATCTTCATGTAGATCTTGGCGCAGACGTAGTTCGACACGCTTCTGGTGATGGAGGGCAGGCAGAGCAGGAAGTTCGCGTTCGTCTTTGGCACAAAGAACTTGTTGTCCTGTTTAAACCAGAGCCTGCTCATCGGCGTCGAGTGCACCAACCGCGGTGCGTCATCACTACCAACACAGCAGTTGATGCCATTCTCACCGTCGAGCTCTAGAGGGATAACCTTAAAGCTCTGCGGCATGAACCGATTTGGCGACGGGTTCTTGAGTACTTCTTGCCCCGATGGAGTCGCCCACTTCGTCAAAACCACGGAAGAAATCGTCGATGCCGCGTACTTGGCTCCAAACCATTTCTCCGATTTGAATGCCAGCGCTTCTTCCGGTACACCGCCTTCAAAGGAGTGGGAGAACAGCAGCACGCGCGTGTTCGCAGGCGTCATCTCGCTCAACAGCGTGCGCGTCAGTGCTTCGCAAAACTCGCCCTGCATCGTGTCGTAGCGCAGTAAGTCGCTTCTGTCCACTCCGTGACGCGTCTGCATGAGGTGACTCATGCGGCGACAGATGGAAATTGGTTCCTGCTCATCTTGAAACAGGAAACTCATCTCATTGGACGCCTTGAGCTCGTCGAAGATCCACGGCTGGAGCTCGCTCGCGTTCAAAAAGTGGATCACGTCAAAGATCACCTGCACGACGTCATCCCAGTGCTCGAGTCCCTGGCGCGTGAGCGTGACGCCCACTTCAAAGAGACTCCCGAACGAACCAAACTCGTAGCTGTCGCCCTCGGAGATACCTGCAGAGACGTACGTCGCCAAGCGCCGCTTCTTCAAGATCGTAGTCAACGATCCTTCCCCCTCATGCCCGATCACGTGCGACAGGTACTCCCAGGGTTTTTGCCGGTAGATCGTGAGTAGAGGCGGCAGCGACCAGTACAGGTGCATCGCGTGCATCTTGCGCACGGGGACGATCTTGATCAGCGTCGGATCTTGGCCCGCAGCGACGCCAAATGGCGGTCGAGGCACTTTAGGTTCGAAATTGTTGGCTTTGCCAGTAGCAAAATGGTTGGGGATCTTGCCGAATGACTCGTGGACCCACTTCTCCATGTCGTCGAGCGAGTCCTGGCCGTACACGCAGAGCTTCATCACATTGGACAAGTAGTGGCGCTTATAGAACTCGATCATGGTGTCGCGCACGTTGATACCCTTTGCGTTCGGGATCGTCTGCAGACTCTCGGTGTTGCCCCAGCTGAACGTGTCGTACGCGTGACCGGGAGCGCACGTCTCGCACTGGATCTGCTGCAGGCGCACGTAGTCGTTCTGCAACGCGCGGTTGAATTCGGACTCGACCGCCAGGAGCTCGCGCTCCATGGCTTCCTGCTTAAATAAGGGGGCGATGAAGAATTGCGCAAACATGTCAAGCGCTTGCTCCAGGTGCTTGGGGCCGATCTCAAAGAGGAAGCGCGTCGATTCGCACTCGGTCGCACCGTTGCTGTACCCGCCGTGGGTGCTCAGGAAAGACTCGAATTCGTTCTCGTCCGGGTACTTCTCGCTGCCCATGAATAGCATGTGCTCAAGGTAGTGCGCGAGGCCCTTGAGGTCCTGCGGGTCCGCCATGCTGCCAACGCCGACCGTCATGCATGCCGCAGCATGGTGTGTACTCACTGGCGTGTCTTTCTCGCCATCGTCTTCGTCATCGCCGTCATTGTCGCTGTCGTCATCGCTGCTGTCGCTCTTGGTGCTGAAGAAGCTGTAGCGCCGCGCTCTCGGGTTGGTAACAGCAGCAGCAGGCGCAGTAGGTTCCGGCTCCGGCTCGGCTTCTACTTCGTTGTCATTGCTGGTAGCGCTCACCTCGTTTTGGATCAGCAGCGCCTCCAGACCATTCGACAGCGTGACGACGCGATAGTTCTTCTTGTCCGCGGGCGAGCGAAAGTCGTTGAGCGGCGCGCGCGTCACAGTCGTCGCCATCGCGCTAGCTGTCGTGGGTTAACTGGAATGGGCGGGTGCCTCGCTGGTTGTAGCTCTTGGGAAGGTAGTGGACTGTGTGGAACTGAAGAGCGCTGTACTAGCTGCGCAGGATGAGCTCTGGTCGTCAGCGCATGAGCGCCAGCGAACGGATGGATGTCTCTTCGCTGCTTTTCTGACTTTCCTCAATTGTGATCTGCGTCCTCTGTTGATTTATTTGATGCAAATCAAAGAGAAACAGGGCTTTTTCTTCGATTTTTTCTTTTTCACCAATCAAATTACTCAATGCGCAAATTTTCATCCAATGATGGGGGCGACAAGAGTGCGAGGGTTGACGAACCGACACTTCGACTTGAAGAGACTTGATTGATCAATGGCGAAGTCGAATGGCGATACTCACTCAGAACCGGGGCATTCGGTGACGATTAGAGCGAGACCCTCATGGGTTACATGGCGACACAGATACACAGGATTCCATTTCCTCTATGTTCAGGATCTTTTCAAGCCCCATGAAGAGATAACAAACACTCGCCGCTTCTCCATTCAAAATAATCGCGACCTACTACCGCAGGCAAAAGGTATTCACGCCACACACAATGCCAACACAGAACCCACACATGTGTGTGCTGCTGCACAATCCTGTTAGCTAAACTTCACATTTTCTCCAGTAATCGGCAGCAACAATGCGCATGTCGCTCAGTTCGCAGCAGCCGCTTTCATCGGCTTGCAGAGCGACTTGTGGCGCTTCCAGTCGTCGCGCTGGCACGTTTTCCCGCAGTAAAACACGCACTTACAGCGGCTGCAGCCGTGGAGTTCATTGTATTCGAGCGTCTGGCATACGCCGTTTCCACAGATGCGCTTCCCGGGCTCTCGGATCTGCAGCGCCATCTCGCAATCGCCCATGGCTTCGTAGACCTTGGCGATCTCGTCGCGTGTGATATTGCTGTCGCTCAGCGCGATCGTGATCCCATTCTCCTGGTCTGAGCGCTCACGCACAGCCAGCGCAGTCTGCAGCATCGTGAGCGCTTCGTCGTGCTTGCCGAGCTGGCGCAAGACAATGCCGTACTCGTTCTGGGAGAGCGCGATGGAGACCTCGTCAAAGCCCGCTGCGGGTTTCTTACTCAGGATGTCGCGGTAGAGCTGCTCGGCCGCATGCAGGTCGCCTTGCTGGCTCAACTGGTTCGCTTGATTCGAGATCTCCACGAGTTTGAGGTATGCGGCCGCATCGCCGCGGTTCTTCACGACGCGAACGTGCGCAGCCATGCTGTCTTCCCGTCTTTGTTCTTGTCCTGTTTTGTCTCGATCTTGAAGCGAAGAGCTCCTTCTTTTTTGGCGGGAATGGGGATGAGAGTTGGCGCAGATTAAGGTAACTACATTATTATTTTAAAACGTATTGTTAAAAAGTAGTGTGACTCACATCATTTTAGTAGTGCCCTAAATTTGTTGCCGAATGGGAGAGTGGTACTCAAGTGTACCCAACGCCAAGATTTGTGGCGATAAATGGCCGATACAAAATGCCAAGAAGTCAGACTTTTGGATTACCCTCATTGAGCAACCGCAATGAGCGACCTGTCAAATAGCATACCCGTCACCCTGGTTTCAGATCACAGCGAACCCAAATCAAGCGGAGGAAAACACCTGATTTATGGTAATCCTTTCCATGCTTCGCGTGGGCTACTTTAGGGCTATTGCCTGTGGAAAGGGAAAATAATTTTCGTCCTGTGCTCAGCACCACATTTGTCACAGGAAAAAGTAAGCCAAATAAGCTGCAAAATCCCTTTTCGGTCCCTGGTTTTATATCTCATCTCCATCACCAAGAAATATTTGCCTGGATATTCTAATCAAGTCAAATAAAAAAGCCTTCAAACGCGCAACCACCCGCTTGCCACAACACAAGCTGGTTGCTGTATTAGGGGGTGTCTCATCCAGAAACCTATCATTCAGCATATCCCTTGTCATGCTGAACCAAAAACACAACATTACCGCCCATTTCCACTGTAATTGCTGGAAGGAAAGAAAAACGAGAGAGGCAAAGCCGCAATTCCGCAATATCAGAGCAAAAACCCAAGGGAAAGATAGCTGCATCATGGGCACCAACTCGCACGCGACGCCGCTCTTCCTGGGCCCGCCAGCGTCACTTCCGTTCGCGGCGTCACCTCCAGAGGACGACCTTGACAGCGTGATGCCGCTCACGCCTACGCGCACGACGCTGGCGCGCAGCCCCGCGAACCTGAACGCGAAGATGCGCCGCTCGTCGACCACCGCGACGCCGCAGGAAATCGGCAGCGGCAACGGCAATGGGAAAGCAGTGTCCCCTTCGTACGGCCGCGCCAAGACTACCGTCGTGCTTGAGCAGAACGAGAACGACTCCATGAACGACGTCCCGTTCGAAGAGATTGCGATGCTGCTGACCTCGAGCCGGCTTTCCGGCGTCGCTGTCGGTGAACCGCAAGTCAAGGTGAGTCGCTTTGGTTCGGTTTTGTGTATTTATAGTATGCTTCTGATTACCTGTGTGGTATAATACTGGGTCGTGCTGTGATACTCGCTCGTCTCTGATAATGATGTGGCTACTGTTCAATGTGTGTTTGTTTGTATGTGTGCGTAACGACAGCCAAAGCTCAAGGTGTCGGCGAGCGGCAAGTTCGAGGATCAGTTCTACCACGCGCACGAAGGCTCGCGCGCTATGGGCAAGCTCAAGAACCGCGCTTACTTGAAGAAGAACGACAAGAAGGACTCGACCAAGAACAAGAAGAATGCGAATGTGAACGGCAAGGACGTTGAGCAGTTCTCCGACTCGGACATCGTCTACAGCGGCTACTTGGTGAAGCAGGGCTCGTTCTGGAAGACCTGGCGCCGGCGCTACTTCATCCTGCGACGTGACGTCCCGGTACTCTCGTACTACGATTCAGCGGAGGAGCTCACGAAACTGGGCGAGATCACAGTCGACGGCACGACGGGAGTGCGTCCCACGCCACGCGAAGGGTTCCCTTTCCAGTTCGTGGTCGAGCACGAAGGGCGAAAGCTCACGTTGGTCGCAGAGGAGGGCAAGCCATCGACGGACGCATGGATCTCTAACATCCAGCACTGCATCCAGAGGCGAGCTGCAGAGGCAGAGAACGCTCGACAGTCAGTTGAGCGCAAGTCCCTGGCGCTGCGAATCAGCGAGAACGGCTCCATGGAGGAAGATCTGCAGAGCTTCAGAAAGAGCATTGGCATCGTCCACCCAGCAGCGCGCGATAGTCCGCATGGAGCGCAATTGAAGCGCTTTTCTACGGACTCGGTGGCAATTGGCGCAGTGATGCAGGAATCGATCGCAGCGCGTGAAGAAGAGAAGGCACGCGAACGTCGATTGCGACAGTCACGTGCCACAAACGTGGATGAAATGCCGCCGACGTGGAAATCTTCTCAGCGAGATTCAGTTACGACGACCGCGACGGCAGCAGCACCAAAGACTCGTCGATACCGCTCATTTAGTGCGGGAAGCGTACTCTCAACCCGCTCGATCGATTACGAACCAATGCGTCCTCGTGACGATCTGGGCATGGTGTCATTGGGATCGCGATCAAGCGAAGTATCATCAAGTGGGTACCCGTTGAACGCTCACCCGCAGACTCGAGCGCCGTGCCTCAGTTTACCAAACTTTAAGCCTGGTCCGACGCTGGAGCTGGCAGTCTCAGTGGGCAGCAAAGGAGTCCAAGAAGCAGCTCACATGGTTATCGTGATGTCTACGATCACTCCCGGAAAGGACCCTCGGGAGATTTCGCGTACGGAGATGCAGGGAGCGCTGTCCTTGCGAGCCTGTGGTGGTGATTTTTACGCGAGAGACTTCAACGCGGCGCTGTCAGTTCCATTGAGCGCGAAGGAGGTGCTTCACTTTGAGATTTTCTCGTTCAAGAACCCTGGCACCGAAGTGCTCACGAGCCAGCTTTCGCTGGGCTTTGTGCGGATATCCCCTGTTGACATCATGCTGTCTCGAGACTCGACCATCGTGCTGGAGTGCCACAAATCGGGCAACACGAAGCAGTTGCTGTTCTTGATGCTGGACCGAATCATGCCGAATGAAGCGCTCAATCTGGGGCACACATATCTCTATGCGAAGCGCCACTTCATCACGGACATCGTGCCTGTCGAGAAGAAGAAAGCGACGACGCCCGACAAGATACTCTCAACTGGCGGCGCCCCCAGCAGCCTCGGACTGAGCTATAACGAGATGGTGCGCGGCAAGTTTAATTCCCAAGAGGCGAATCACGTGTTCATCTCCGAGGAACTCTCATCCTCGTACTGCTCAATCTCTGTCGCGCTCGCGTTCCTCAAGTTCACGCAGGCGCGCAACAAGCAGAAAATCGACGAAGCGCGATCGAAAATGAGTGAGTTTGAGCAAAAGTATGGCCCTGTACCGTCATCCCCCACGCACAAACACCAAAGTGCGTACGCCAGTGAAAAAGAGATTTTCCAGGACATGGAAGCCCAATTGGCGCGCTACACTCGCCTCCGCGACGTGTATAGAACGTGCGAAGACTACTGCGCGAAGCTCCAGTTGATGCTGGAAGACGGCAAGGAGCCTGGTGTGACCGGCTCGCTCAAGCGCAGTACCCAAAAGAAGGATCTTTACACTGAGTTCATGCCTACGAACCTGAACTGCCATCTGACGCGTGCGAAACGTGTCGTACTCTCTAGCGGTCAGACCGGTGGCAGTATCAGTCCAATGGACTTGAGTAGCAGCAATGGTGGATCTGAACCAGCGGTCGACGAGCTTGTGCACACTGTTATCACCCACGGATGCACTGCGGCTCACGTGCTGGGATTTAAAGAAGGTGGTCTGCGAAAGATGCTTCAAACGGCTGCACAGTCTCCGAAAGACGAGCGTCTCCTCGAGAAGATTGAGCAGCGCCAGGATGTGGTTCGAAGCCAAGTGCTGTCTGTGGCATCTACCGCGTTCTTGACTGTCCTTGGGCTCGCGACTAGCAACAAGTCTCCTATCCACACGGATCACCTGAAACTCATTTGCTCGACCGGGTTTCTGATCAGCATCGAGTCTCTCTTGAGCACGCTTCGTAGTGAAAAGGGAATGATCGAAGACATGGTTGAGGGCGTCAAATGGTTGAACTCGTCTGTGAATCTCCAAGTTATCGAAGCCCCAGTTGAAAAACCAAGCAACAGAAAGCGTTCTCCATTGAAATATGCCAAGTGTGTGGACGTCTCTAGTATGCCGAACGGCTCGCAGGTTGTCGCGACGTTTGCGCTGCCGTCGGAGATGTTTGCTGCTTTGCCAGACATTTTGAAGAAGGGCGACTCAGTGAAGATCCACGCTGTCATGTTCACGCAGGGTATCAATGAGATGCAATCGCTGGCGAACTCGGTGGTTGACACGAGCTTGCAGGACGAGATCAACTACGAGAGCATCCAGGCGCTCGAGCGCTACTTCCGCGTGTATCAAGCGTTTGTCAAGTACAATGCGCGCCACAATGCCGGATCGGTGTTCAACGACGCTCGCCTGGAACAACTCCCCGATTTGGGGACGCAGATCAGCATCTTGGTGGAGAAGCTCAACATCTCCATCAAATCGCATGTGCAGAAGAAGAACGTCAACATTCTGCTGGAGACGAGCGACATCTGCCGACGTCTTGGTGCGGGACGAACGACCTGCTGCAAGAGTGGGAAGGACCGCACAGCCATGTCAGTGACGCTCGAGAGCTCCCAGATCCTTGTCGACAATTTTCACGTGAAGCAGGGCGTGCACCTGTGCACAGCGATGCGAGAGCGCGGCGTGCGTCGCGTGAACGTGCTCGTGAACACGGGCAAAGACAAGTATGCGTTCAACTCGTTCCAGCTCAAGTACATCCCCGAGTGCTACAAGCCCCCAACCGCGTCAGCTGATGCCCACGTCGCGTCCTAAACAATGTTATGTGAGTGACCATCGAGCGGATAGATGGACTGGTGATCGATCGTGTGAAGCGAGTGTGTGGACTGTTCAAAGTTGTATAGTGTTCTTGTTTTCTCTTCTTCCCCATTACACCACTGACGTTGTGCAGTGAGAAACAGTGTTTGATGCTCTTCGATTTCCTTTACGGTATGTGAATTTGTTGGTCTAATGAAAGCAACTTACAAGTCCCAGAGCGGATCCTGCATCGTCTTGAACTCTTTCTCCCGCCGGCGACTGCGCTGGAGCTTCTGGACCTGATCGAGGATGGCAAAGACGCAGAGCATGTGACAAAGTGTATGTGAGCCCTCCTCAAGCTCAAGATCAACCCAGAAGCTCAACTAAAGACGTACGGCAAAGCGCAGTTGTTGGTCTTTCTCTCGGTTGCTCTCTTCCAGCTGCTCGACCTTCTCCTCCAAGCGCAGAACCCGCGGGTGGAAGTGCACTGCCTCGTGGAGCTGCTGTTCAAGACTCTCGACTTGCTCCCGGTGCTTCAAGCGGAGCTCGTGCTTTTGATAGCAGGCGGTGAATGATGGTGAGTTAGTTAGGTCATTTCAGCTTACTTACACGCCTTTGGTTACTTTACCTGCTGGTGCACGAGTTGCGCCGCGATCGTCTCGCCCAGGGTCGCGACTTCGCTGAGCTGCGCGCGATAGAACGCCACTTGGTGCATCAGGTGCACAAGCAGCTCGTCTTTCTCGTCCGAGCCAATCTTCAATAAGGCGTTCCCAAGTGCCGATGAAGCAAAAAACGTAGAAGATGCCACGTGAGAATGTTGGTGTGATCCAACAACTTCACCTTCATCGTCGTCTTTTTCCTCATTGGAACCATCGTTCTCTTGATTTACGGCAACGTCAGCAGCTCGTTGCCGTTGGTGATGATGAAGGTTGTGGTCGCTCTGACCATCCTTCTGGTGGTGCCAAAGCGTCTCCAGCTGCTCAGCAAGAGCCGCGACAGAGTTGACCGCATTGTTGGAGCTCTTGGAGCTTGACGCTGGCTTGGAAGTGCTCTTGTTCACCTGTTGATCCAGTTTGTGGCGTGCAGCAGAAGGTGGAGGTGTTGTCTCTTTCATCGGGGGCTTTGAGAGGTCGCCGTGAAGAGCGGCGTGGCGCTCCATGGCAAGCTGCAGCCGAGCGATCGTAGAGAGCCCATTCACTTTGGACGCCATTCTAACGTTAGTCTCCTCGCTGTTGGATCTTGACGCGAATACCGTGGATACAGATGTGAAGCGCCGAGGCATGACAGTCCGTCCGTCCGTTCATCTGTAGCCGTTCCAAGAAATCGAAATCGGATTCGTAACTTCATATGATCGAAATGCACCATTTTATAAAATTGGGAATAGAATTAGAAACAAGCACCAAAAACAAAATGAATGAAGAGAATAGAGACCCGCAGCTACGTAGCTCTAGGGAAACTGTGGGGGTCTAAAGGCAAGCAACGCGTCTAATTTGCCTTCTCTTCGTCTTCGTCATCCTCGTCATCCTCAGCGACAGCCTCAGCCTTCTCCTCTTCCTCATCGTCCTCTTCCTCCTCATCGTCTTCTTCTTCCGCTTCGTCCTCCACGTCTGCAGCCTCGTTCAGCGGCGTGTCGTCGTCCTTCTCGGCGGCCTCGATCTCCTCCGGCTTCATCGGCGGCGCCACGAACCACGGCAGCTTGCCGCGCTGGTAGTCGTTGATCATCTGCACCGCGACGTTGTTGAAGTCCGGCTCGCCCTTCTGCAGCAGCTTGCCGCACTTGATCGCCAGCTGCTCCAGGAAGTCCCACTCGTCCTTCCAGCTCTCAATGTGGTACACCTTGGTCAGGTACTCCTTCTTGACGCGGTCCAGGATCGCCGGGATGAACTCGGCCGGCGCCGGCAGCTTCTCGGCACGCACGACACCCTTGAGCACCGTCTCGACCTCGTCGTCGCCCTGGTCGTACACAATACCGGGGCAATCGATCAGGAAGATGCGGCGCATAAGCGTGATGTACTGCCAGACCTTGGTCTCACCCGGGATCGGCGCGACCTTGCACACGCGCTTCTTGCGGAGCGCATTGATCACCGACGACTTGCCGACGTTCGGGTACCCGATGAGACCAACCGAGATCTGCTTCTTGTCCTGGTGCAGCTTGGCGAACTGGCGCAGCAGGTTGATCAGTGCACCCTTGCCGAACGGGTTGTTCATACTCGCGTGGAATGCCAGCGTCGGCGTGGTCTCGCTCAGCTTCTGCACCCACTTCTTCGTGACCCAGTTGGGCACCAAGTCGCACTTGTTAATCACAAAGATCAAGTGCTTGTGCGCCGCGTTCTTGCGGATGTGCTTCTCGACGTGCTCGCAGCGCGTGCCGGGCACGTTGCGCGCGTCCAGCACCTGAATCACGACGTCCGAACAGTCGAGCACCTTGTAGAGCTCGCCCCAAATACGCTTCGACTGGCCCTTGCTGAACACGTCGTGCGACGTCTCGACCTTGAAGTCCTGCTCCACGTGGATGTTGCGGTCGCTGCCCTTGGCCTCGTACGAGTCCGCGTTCGACTGCGCGCGGTCTAGCAGCGACGCGTAGTCGTTCGCCGCGATCTTGGCACGCTTGCGGGTGCGCTTGCCGTTGAACACGTCCTCGAAGCTCTCGGTCTCGAGCAGCTTCATGCGCGTGACCTTCTCCGAGTCCTGCAAGAGACCTATCGGCAGCTTGCGCGAGCGCAGCACGACCGAGTACGGGTCCGCCGCCTTGATCGACATCTCATTACGAAACTTGTCGAGCTCCTTCTGTCCAACCACGCGCGTGTTGCCAAACCAGCGACGGTCCGGCTGGATGCGCGCCGAGCCGGACGTCATCTCCTGGCCGCCCTGCTTGTTACCCATCATGAGCGAGCCGCCGACGATCTTGCCCTTCTTGTTGCGGATCGCGCCACTGTTGCGGTACATGTTAAGACGGTTGATTGTCGCCTTGTCACGCATGTTGGCGGCCTTCTGGCGCTTGGGCATCGTTCGGTTCGGGTTGTCGGCACTCGCCTTCGTCGTGTTGATTCCTTTCGCCATGGTCGCTAGTTATCTATCTACACACACGGTCAGTGGGTCGTCTGGGCTCCTGCTGTGCTGTGAGGCTGTAGAACTGGATGCGAGGGTTGATAGAGAGAGAGAGACGCACACACTCGTTCGCGTATGCTCGCTCGCTCTGCTTCGCTGCCTTCCTTCCACTGCTTTCGTTTGACGCTTGAGACAGCAAAAGAGCTGTTCGCTGGCAGTATCAGCCCAGCACTGCCTCTAAATGGTTGGTGGGAGCTTCTATCCGCGCATTTCAGCCAATCGAAACGGTCAATCTATCCACTGCAACGCTTTTTATCCAATCAAAAACGCTTTTTGTAATTAAATAAAATCTGAAATGCCAAAACTATAAATATAGACCCTAATAATCCTATTATTTTAAAATATAAGCTAAATTCTGATTTCAGCTTTCAGTCGATAGCCGCATGTCCGCTTATTTCCGAGTTGCGTCACATTTTGTTCTCAACTCAACTGCCTCAACGAAGAACCAAACAGACGAGCATTAGCCGACAAGCAAGCGAGCGAATTGGAGGAAGCAGACGACAATGGCGCTGATCGTGAGCCCCGCAGACCGCGCGCACCTGGCGCCATTCCAGTTCGAGAAGCACGTGAACCACCAGGACGGGCTCGCTGGCACGCTCTCGATCCGGCTTGTCGAGGCGCGCAACCTGCGCGCGGCGTCGTCCATGTTCTTCGTGCGCACATGCAACCCATACGTGATCTTCCGCATCGGCAAGATGAACGTGCGCAGCTCGACGATCCTGGTGAACGACAACCCGTCCTGGCGCCGCGAGATGCTCGAGATGAAGATCCCGAAGCTCGACCTCAAGCGCTCGCCGCCCGAGGACCACTCGGACGTGCGCATGGAGCTCATCGTGGACGTGATGAACGAAGACTCGCTCACGGGGAAGACCACGGAGTACGTCGGCATGGCGAACGGATCAGTCATCGGCACAGCGGTTGTGGACTTCACCCCGCTGCTCGAAGGTAAAGAAGGCGTGATGGACCGATGGATCACGCTCACAGGCGGAATCCCAGTCGCGAGTGCTCCGAGTGGCGCCACAGGTGGGAAGAAGCAGCAGCAGCAGCGCGCGACCGAGAAGGAAATCGCACTGGGCGAAGTGCGTATCGTGCTTCATTACGAGCCTCACGGCATGGAGCCGCAGGTCGGCGACGTCGTCAAGATGGAAGGGTTCGGGACGTACCCGTCCGCGCTCCTCGCACCGCTGGACGAGCTGGAGATGCACGTGAAGAAGATCAGTGGCAACTACTTGCTCTGCTCCTACGTGACCCGGTCGGGCTTTGAAGCAGCGATCCGGCTGCACCGCAACAACGTGTTCGTCGCGCACCGCAACAGTTTACTGGATCGTCTCTACGTGACTTGCATCGCCGAGCCGTTTGAGTTTGTGAGCAACACGCCGATCGGCCAGTCTGCAGGAGAGATCCTGCGGCCGTACGTGAACGTCGCCAAGACGTTCAGCTTCCCGGCGCTCAAGGCTGCGAAGGCGACGATCTTCACGACGTTCCGCGCGTCGTCCGCAGCGCTCGGCGCGGTCGTGGCGTCCATGGACTAAAGTGTTTTGGCTGACACCAGGCGTAGATTACTCCATTGTCTCATATCTGCGTGGTTAGTTAGCATCGGATTTTTTTCGCATGCCTCCTCTATATAAATTTGTTATTGCTGTAAAGCCCATTTGCCACCGCAAGTGCTGTTCATTGGTGACGAGGTATCCGAGAGAAGCCATCTCAGCTTCGACAATTTCGTAGTGATGCTCGATGGTGACGCGGTGGACGTGGATTTTGGCGTCCATCCCACTTCACTTCTGAGCTCCAAATTGTGTCCACTTCCAAGGAGGCAACATCAGATTCCAGATCTTCTATCAGAGAACGCTATTTCGAATTGGAATCGCTTTTTGAATTACTTCAACGCTGGAGAAAGCAAACACGAGGGTTTAATAATAGCAAAATGGATCACGCTCAACGCATTCTCGGTCGAGTTGAGCTGTCTTGCTCTTCATTGAACCTTGCTGACGTCTCGCGTCTTCACGGCAAGAGCTTGGTTGAGCGCGGCTGCATTGTGCTGTCGAGTAAGTGAGTATTCGGACAGGCAGGCAGTCAGTCATGGGTCGTCTGAGCGGCAGCAGCTCGTCGGCGTGGGGGCATGAGGAAGAAGAGTCGGAGCTGAAGCAGTCGCTGCACCAGAAAGAGGTCATCACGGCGCAGATGATCTCCATCATCTCCACGCGGCTCAACTCGCTGCAGACCGTCGGTGGGTCCTGCAAAACCCAGACTACCAACCGCAACTTTGTATTTTATATGAGGTCTTAAGAAGTCAGCCAACCAACCATGTGTCTCTCTTTGCCCAATGCCTGTCTATTCTACAGCAAACAGTCGCAAGTTTGGCCTCGAGTGCGATCTCCGCGTGAACTCGGACTACTGCTCGAAAATGGTACCCAAACTCACTTAAATCCCGTACATGCAAGCCTCTACACTTAGTCAGTCACACTCTTCCAGTTGGAGGTCTCATAATCTGTTGCAAATCTCTATTATGAAACCTAGGTCCCGGGTCTTCAGGATCCGTACGAGAACCGCGTGGGGACGTCGGGAAAGACCAAGACGATCTCGTCTACTGCGATCGCGAGCAATCAGGCAATGATGGAGCGGCTCTTTGGCCCCGACGAGAAAACACGGCTCCGCACGGTCTGTAGATCTGAAAATCTGAAGTCTTGGGCTTGAAAACTTGGGTTACCTTGGTGTTGGAGTATCAGAGTATACTGAGTTTTTGGCTGGTTATGTGCCTCCTTACTACAGCAAATCCTCAAGAAGAACAAGATGGAGCTCCAGAAGAACGAGAACCGGCGCAACGCGCGAGTGCTGCTCGAGAAACAGCTCCAGGCGAGCATCGAGGGCCACATCACACGCACGGTCGAGAGTTACACGTACACTGTCAACGATCCGGACGGCACCAGTTCTAATAGCAACAGCAGCAGCGTGTACGTGAACGCCAAGCTGCTACTGCTGCACACGTTCGAGCGCATGCGCATCGCCCACGGTAAGAAGAACTTTAAGCGCTTCCTGCTCTCCGAGGTCTCGTGCACGCTCTTCGAAGAGGTCTTCTGGCTCGCATTCTGCCATTTCTACCAAAAGGTACGATAGCTAGGCGCAAACTACCCTCAATCCTTACTATCTAGGAATACTTTGATAACCTAGTTCTCGTGTGTCTGTCCATAACACCATACAACGCAATAGAAATCCATGCCGCAGCAGCGCGCGCTCGTCGAGGAGATCAGCGCCAAGTATGTCAAGATGATCGCGACGCTGCACGGCAACATCGACTACATCTTCCGCATCTACCCGTACGCGATCTCGAGCGCCGTCTGCTGGGGCTTCCACTACCTCTTCCCTGGCTCGCGCCACCTGTACACGACCGAGTTCAAGAACGAGGTCTACCTCTTTGTCTGCCAGCTGCTGCTCGGTCTCAAGCTCTGCCCCGTGTCCGTGCAATCCATGCGCAAGCAATACTTTCCCGACGAGATCCTGGACGACGTCAGTGCGAAAGGCAAGTCGCTCAAGCCACCTCTGTCGGCTCCAGGCTCAGGGTCCGGTTCGGGCTTATCTTCAGGAGGCTCAGGTGGTGGAGGTAGTGGCGGTGGGAGCTCCTCGACTTTGTTGTCGTCATCGACATTAGCGGAAGATTTCGCGTTCCTGCCGCGTATCCAGTCTGCTGCGTGTTTTGACGACGGCGCAGCCAGTCGCTCGATGAAGTTGATGAAGAAGAGCGCGAGCGAGTCGTACCTCGGCAAGCAGGCGCTCAATGACAACACGGTCGAGCGGATCCTGGAGACCTCGTGCGACGACACCAACAGCGTACGCCACATACAACATGACTGACAAACTCTATTAGCAGCTAGCCCCACTCACCTGTTGGATCTCTGTGTGTGTTCTGACAATGTAGGGCACAACCCAGCGACGAACTCACCAGATGCGCTCGCTCTTCAACGCGTCGCAGCTGAGTCCGCTCATGAAGGAGTACTTTGGTTCGCAGACCAAGAACGTAAAGAAGCCCTGCTACTTGCTGCGCACCACACCGCTTGAGGGCTGTCCCGTCGGCGGTGAGGACACGTATCACAAGTAGTACGTTTGACCGTCACGCTGATTCGCCTTAGCATTTGATGATGTCCTCCTGGTTCTCATTCGTCGTCCTCTATCGCTCTCTGTCACGCAGCTACCGGCGCAAGAACCAGAAGAACTACGCGGCCGAGTCGCTCAAGGAGCAGGAGAAATGTCATCGCGACATCCAGAAAGTCCAGAGTGACACACGTCGCGAGATCGACGCGCTCCATGAGGTATCTTCGCAGTTGGTTTTTGATGATGCTGATCTATTGGAGCTGTGCGGTTTTGTTGACGTTTGTATCTGCGCTTCCCTCCTGGATGATGACTGATGATAAATCTATCAGACGCGAGACGTGGTGCTGAACAGCGGTAAAAAGGCGCTGCAGGCGTACTGCACGCTGCTGATCACAAAGAAGCACGCTGCGGAGGAAGAGGAGGCGCAGGCGGCAGCATCCGCAGCTTCGTCCTCTCCGAGTCCCATGACGCGAGCCAAATGACAAGCAACTACTGATTGACATGAAATGACAAGCAAAACAACTTCCTTAATTTCAGCCAATAGGAACAAATATCAAATATTCATCCAATAAAAACGTGTTTAGAAGATATATTTCATTTACAACAAATAGAAAGTGACCAAGTTTACGTATTTTGGCCAATCACATCTCATATTGGTCCGTCGTCAAAAGCTCTCTTTGATTCGCAGTCTGTTAGAACAGAATTTACTTCGAAGGACAACAACGAAAATGGCGGATCTGAATGCGCTCGTGGCAGAATTGAAGCGCGTCGCGCCGCGGCTGCACGCGTACGACCCGAAGGACCCAAGCTGGCAGCAGGTGCGCTAACGCACTGGGTTGCACTTATGGCCGCGTGTCTGTGAAACTGATTGGTGGTGTCTTGTAGGCCGAGAAGAAGGCGTTCGAAGCGCGCGAGCAGCTCAATTTCCTGCTGAGCACGCCCGAGGGTATCCAGACCCTGAGAAGCAGCGACGCGCTCGACGACATGAGAAGACTCGTCCCAGAGGTACACTTTTCATGTGTTGATGCGCTGTTTGGCTGTGGTCGGTATCCTAATCGTACGTTTGTGTGTCTGCAATTACACAGGTGACCCGTGAGGACATCTCGGAGCTGCACGTGTCGGACTTTGTACTCGGCATGCTGTTTGTGCAGCCGTACGTCGCATTTGAAGACGTATACAGAGGATACGGCGCTGAGGTAGGCATTGTGCTCTCTTGGTTCCGCATTATCGATACTACGTACCGAATTGAAAAAGATATAATAATCCTGTTCGTGTATGGTGCTTTAAGTATGGGAAAGAGTTGTCCGCCGAGGCTCGCAAGAGCGAGAACCTCATCAAGTCGTCCTATGTGCGTTCATATATCAGTCTTTGTTGCAGCATGAGCCAGTAGTTCTGGGCTTTGGTGAGTGATACTCATACGTCTTTATGATGCGTAGATTTACGGCGAGATCCTCTTCTTCCCATTCGCAGACGCGATCCGATCGGTCGCGCCGACGCTCCCAGAGCATGCAATCTTCTACGATCTGGTAGAAATTTCCACGTTTCTCTTATTCAACAGAAGCGTGCATGGATGTCAATCTTAGTTGTTGCTCACCTGACTTTCTGTACTCTGTGAACAGGGCTCTGGAACTGGGAAAGCTGTGATTGCCGCCAGTTTGCTGCACCCGTTCGACCAAGCCATCGGCATTGAGCTCCTCGAAGTAAGTTCTGGCTCGCTTTGCCTCTTAAACCAACCACTTTGCTCTGGCATAAGGTCGCTAATCTTGAAATATGTATCGTATACTTTGCAGCCACTCGTCGCGTGTGCAGACAAGCGCAAAGACGCGCTCGTGAAGCGCGGGAACCCGTTTCAGACCGACATTGAGTTCCTTCACGACAGCATTCTGACGACTTCATGGGAGAACGGGGACCTGGTATTCTGTCACGGCACGTGCTTTAGTGACAAGTACGAGCTGCATGTGTGGTGATGACAAGATGTGTATGGCTGGAAGTGCACTCTTGACAATTCTCGGGGTGTCTGTGTACCTATTGTATATTCTTGTTAGGGAGTGGGCAGACATCTCTTTGACAGCGGAGAAGCTCAAGCAAGGCGCGTACTTCCTCTCGACGTCGCACGTGCTCAAGTCGGCGCTCTTTGAAGTGGTCAAGAGCATCAACTTCAAGATGAGCTGGGGCACCGCGACACTCTACATCCACGTACGTAGCAAGTTGTCTACATTTTGAACCCAACTATTAAGTGGCGCTGATCGTTTTTTTCCATTGGCTGGGTGTGGAATATCAACACGTGCAGAGGAGACGCAAGATCGGTCGCTGGGCTGCGCAGATGCTCCGAGGCGGACGCGCGACGCGCACGGACTTGCTCGAAAAACAGCAGAAAGAGGAGAAGAAAGAAGGCGACAAAACGGACGAAGTGCGTTAAAGGGTCGTGGATCAAATGGTAGTACGTGTCGAAAGAGGAGAGGCGTTCTATCTGTAATAGGAAGAGGAGTAACGTCTTTGTTTCAGGGACGCTTGTCATGTGAAGAGAGGATACTTGTTGTGTAAGGAGAATGGGAGAGCGAGCTCAACGAAATCGTGCGAAGGCATTATGATGCCTAAATTTAGAGAGTTGTGCAAATGATTTTGTGATGATATTATGAAGATGAGGCTAATATATGTTCTTACTGAAAGCAAGTAAGCCGGGTGGAGTGGACATTTTCAAAAAGAAAACAAATCCGGATTGCAAAGATTTAAATCAATATATTTTTAACAAATCAAAAGACTTTCTAACAATAGTACTGATTTTAGTCGTTTATTTGTAGAAAGGCGTGCCAATTAAAATGTTACAAATAGTATATTTGTTACTATTGTTACATTTTGGAACCATTTGGGGTTCAGGTAATAATGGCCAAAAAATGGCGGCAGCTTTCAATTCGTTTTCTCACGAGCAGCTCGGGCCGGCAGCATGGACGAAGAGAAGGCGCGCGCGTACGCGGAGCTGGCGTCCAAGATGACGGAGCTGCACGCGTCCATCGCGCTGCTCACGCAGAACGTCGACAAGATGGCGCGCACCGACGCAGAGGTCACGTCAATGACCAAGATCTTCCAAGGAGTGTACGTGTGTGGGCGAATGCCATGTTGACCACTTGGTTGGCGGATGGTATCAACTTGCTGACTGGGGCGGTGACGAGATTGTACTTGATGTTCACCTTTATTGGCGATCTGATTGCTTTGTATTGTTAACTCAAAGCAGCTTTAAAAGCGCGTCCGAGCAGTCCAAGTTCCGTGAGGCATAGTGTAGACATACGTCACAGCAAGAGAGAAACGAGGCGAGCAATGACTCTGTCACTGATTATGCATTCACGGCGACGAGGTAAAGCAACATATTTGTTTTTTGTTAGTCATGCTATCATTCTTGTCTCCCATCACCATTGGGTTGTAGATGATGAAGACAAGCGTCGTTTTGAAGCATGAGGCAATCGCTCACTTGCTGCATGTACGGCGAAAGAAGGTTTCCAGTCGTACAGCACCTATAGCATTCCGGTTCCATCTTTTCCCTCTTTCACGCAGGCGACATGCGCGCGTAGCATCTTGGTTTGGTTAGAAAGTTGATGACGAGGCACCGAAGGGATTGAGCATACTGGAGACTATGTGGTTGCACTTTGAAGGCTGTATTTCGACGTTGGATTGGCAGAGTTCCACCTTCCCAGATCCTGTACGTCGACATGGCGTACAGTTGTGCAATGTGGCTCTATCGTCGCAGTCGTGAGCACTCTATTTCTTGCTAAGAAACTACGACATATCGATTCGCGCCAAGCGCATGTGACGTTGATTGTCACTT
>JALBZB010000189.1:0-41151 GCA_038050625.1 Pythium sp. MPC-2022a
GAAGCTGTGTGGTCTTATATCTTCTTCCGGGTGCTTGAGGCGTTATTTTCTGAAGTGACACCAAAAATGATCGGATCGCGGAAGCAAGACCACCAAACGATTGGTCTACGCTAGGCGAGTTGGAAAACGTAATTACATCTGGAAAAAATTATCTGCCTAAGTCTCGAGCGTAAAAAGCGAAGCGGTCTTATATTTCCTGCCACCACTGTAGGTAGATTGAGTAGTCACTCCGTCTAAACTCTAGCAATATAGACAATATTTCAACTGAAACCCAGGTCGTCCCAGTATGAACTGGAAATGGTGAACTCTTTCTCCAAGTTAAGTGTATCGTGAAAATGATGTTTTGTGCATTGCCGTTAGTCAGCCCAATCACTAAAATCCTTCATCCCAGTTTTTCAGAAGCACAAAAAGCAAGATGGAGCAGGCCCACCGTGTACGTGGCCACCAGCTCCTCCTTGGGCCGAAGCAGGAGGACCTGGTGTGGAAGTGGGCTACTGGCGGCGGCTCCAAGCGCGTCACGCACACGTCTGTCGCGAAGAGAGCGAGCAAGGAGTTCGAGCTCACGGTCTCTGCCGCCCTTGCGCGGAAGACGTTGACGCGACCTCGCGAACAGAAGCACCACAGCAGGCAGCTACTGATGCGGAAGACGTTGCTACTACATACTGCCTACGGGAAGTTCCTGACTGACTTTTGCGGAAAGAACGCTGCACTTTCCCTACCTCATATGCTGTCGTAAGTTTTAGTTGCTTGTTTGTTTGTTTGCATTATACCAGTGTCTATATTTCCTATACGTGTCTGTCTTCACACGTGCAACCACCGTGTTCGAGCATTAAGTATCAGCACGTCACGTCAGTGTAAATAACTACGATCATGTGCGAGCATAAAGTATCAATTCTTACTTGACATTGAGTCATGGATGTCATCATAGTAGGTTGATCGAACGCACCCTAAGTAACGCACTGTCTGTTCCAGTATTGAACAGCCACGGTCAGGGCTTATTGTGCACCATCATGCATGTTCTTGTGCAGAAATGGTTTTCATCAATCATTTATTTTGTGTCTATGTAGTAGTATTCTCCGTTTTGTTTGTTCTTGTGTGTGTGTGTGTGTGTGTGTGTGTGTGTTTTCCACCATTCTCAATCATCAACTAATAAATACGAAGCAGAGAGATGAGTTCCCGCTGGCACACGGGGCACACGACGTTGTTCGCGGGCGAGTTGCGGCGGTAGACGTCGCCGTCCTCCTCGCAGAACACCAGGTGGCCACACGGGATGATCGCCGTATTCGCCTCCTTGTCCTTGCACACGACGCACTCGTTGCGCTCGAGCAGCGCCGACGTCTTGAGTGACCGCACGTTGCGGTCCACCTCTTGCAGCAGCGTGCGCGTGGTCTGCTCCATCACGCGCTTCTGGTCGTCCATGAGGAGCAGCTTCTCCTGCATCTGCTCGCAGAGTTGCTCGTAGCGCGCCTTCACTGAGCTCTGCTGCTCCGCCTTGAGCTTCTCAAAGATGTACCGCTTCTCTGCGTCCTTGTGCTGGTCCTTGAGCGCGAGCAGCTCCTGCTCAGCGGCGTAGAGCTTCTCGAGCGTCTCGTCCAGCTCGCTGTTGAACTCGGTCTCGCGGGTCTTCCACAGGCGGCGCATCTGTCGCTCGCCCTTGAGACGCCGCTGCCACTCCATCACGATCTTGTTGTAGCGCTCCTTGTACCTCTCGAGCTCCTCAGCGAGGTCGCCCGAGTGCTGTCCGGAATGGGAGTGTCCAGCGTTGCCGCCATCGTCCTCGTCGGTGTCAAGACGCTGACGCGCTTTCTTGTTGCTATTGCTGCTGGAGCCTGAAGGCGGTTTGCCGTGTGAGATGCTCGGACTGGCGGCAGAAACACTCGACGACTGGACAAGCAGAGTAGCACCAGGCTTCGTCAGCGTGCCGCTGTTCACGATAGAACTTGACGATCCCGAGGAGGCGGAGGAGCTCTTCTTAGATTTCAGTTTCGCCTTCGCACGCGTGGGGCTAGTCTGAGGCGTACCTGCAGGACTCACTCCACGTGGCGACGGTGCGTCAACACTCGCTCTCTTGTCGCTGATACTAGTATTACTTGGAGTACTCGAAGGTTTCTGCTGTTGACGCTGTTGCTGCCGCTGCTTGCGCTCGGACGTCTCATGCAGCTTCTGCGCGGTTTTCTGCTGCTGGTGCTCGGTCGGTGCCTGCCAGTGCGAAATATTGCGCACGCCACACACCCAGCAGTCCCTGCCTTTGCTCGGCACCATCCAGCGGGATGCAAAACCCTCGGTCGGGTCCACATTGAAGTACCCGTCGCCACCGTCATCTTCGCCTTGTGGGTTCGTCACCACCACCATCATCGCTTCCAGCGCCTTGGCGGTGTTCTTGGGGTCCATCGCCTTGGGAGTGTACACTTTGATCGGCGTCTTGTACTGCGGGTTCAGCGACGCATTCCGGCCGATGATACGCAGCAACGACGCGGCGTTGGAGTCACCGCCAACGTTGTTCGAGTAGTAGAAAATGCCCTCGGTTGACACTGCGATCATCACTTTGCCGTCGTCACTCGCATAGACCGATTCAAGCAAGATCATGGACCTCCGGGACTTGCTGCTGTTGCCGCCACCGCCGTCTAGCTTCTCCAGTTCAAACAGGTGGCGCACGCCAGGGTCTCGAATCATGATCCGATACGCTTCACCTGTCGGCGAGACACCGTACGCGTAGTCTCCGTAGATCGCCGCGACGTCTTTCGTGTTCGGGATGTCATGGTGGGACTTGATCGTGTGCACGTTGCCTTTGAAAGGGTCCACGAGCTCCTCGTCGTCGCCCGTGTCGTTGCTGTCGCTGGGTGCGTCGCTCGGCTGAGAAGTGTGCTCCAGTTCCCACACACGAAGGTTTCTGTCGACGCACGTCGCTGCGATTGTCAGCGAGTTGGGGTCACCACCAACCGGAGAAGTCAGGAACTCGGCGACCATCGCCGTGTTACCACCTGCGGAGATCGCACAGAGATGGTTCAACGCCGGCTCACCGCCAGCAGACGAGGCTTCCACGAATCGCCACATGTGAAGATTCCCGACGCCGAGTCCGGACAAGACGTAGTACGCGTTCCGTTTGTACTGCACGCCGTTGGGAGGCACGTACTTGATCACATCTGAGAAGCCCTGAATATGAAACAACACACGACGAATATGTGAATATCAACATGGAAATCTGATAAATGAATGCAATCCCATATAAACTAGAAGCAGCAAATATTCGTACCCGAAGTTTGCCATTTGAGAAGAAGTATTTCTGCAAGTGCTCAAAGTCTTCGTCTTCGTTTTCTAGAGACACACAGTACCAAAATGTCAAAGAATTAGTTCACAAATGAACCATTTTCAATAGCATAGCATACCATAGGAGCACCATCATCATACCTTTCTCGTTGCGGTAGTTGTGCAGGTTGATGCACATGACGATGCGTGGACCCGTACGGCAGCCGACAAACACGTAGCGGCCGTCCGCTGTGATCTTCACACGTAGGTTCGAGTTTACGGCGCTTTGACTGGACTCTTCGTCCAAGTGGCCGAGTAGGTACCCGTGACGGTCGCTCGGCACGTTGCTGTCCATCTCGTACAAGCGCACGGAGCCATCGGTGAAGCCGACGATGATGATTTCGCCATCGGGGGTCACGTCCAGCGACGTCGCGACACCCTCGGTGGAGAAACAAATGGACTTTGACGCGATCGCTGGGCGAGAGGAAAAGAGCGCGCGCACAGGCTTTGACGGCGCGACGGGCTTGGGTGAGCACATGATGCCGCTACCACTGGTGGAGGAGGTAGACGCGCGGGTTGGCGTGGTAGGCGTTGGTGTTTTCTCCTCGGAGCTGTGCGTCAGATCGACCACCGAAGGTCCGCTGCGTGGTGGAAGCTGTCGTGATTGCTGGGTCCCCATGGGGGAAGCCAGTAGAGTCGACAACGACGCGGCCTTCGCTGGACTTCGCTGCTGGCGCGCTTCGCCTGTGAACTTGGACTGGAAGGACTGGAATGGAGACTTTGAGGTTGAGGTGCGAGCTGGTGGTGCAATATCGACTTGCTCCAGTGCTGCAGTCAAGCCTTTGTTCACGCCAGAGCTGTTGCTGTTATGTGCACCGGAAGTATCCGACAAGCGGCGCATCGTCTCTTCGGTCATCGCTTGGATTCTGGATCGCACGGGCGAGTTGCGATGGCGCAGCGGACTCGTCAGTTGCTGGCTGAGGCGCGTGATCGATGGTGGTCCGCGCGGCGCAAACGCTCTGTCGTCTAGCGGCTGCACGCCAGTAGCTGTCGCTTTCGCGGACAGCAATAGATTCGTTCGCGGCACATTATGTTCGATCGTTCGGCGCGGAGACGGAGAGGACACCGATGCGGCTGCATCAGGTACCGCTGCTGGCGCATTCGCATTCGCGTCTCCTTGCACCATAAACGACACGGTCTTGGTCGTGTTTGCCGTGTGGATTGGCGTTGACGCTGGCGTCGGTGACAGTTTGGTACGCTTCGCAGCTCCTGGTGCCTGCGGTGGATCGTCCAACGCGCTGTTGTTGCCATTGCCGCTGCTGGTTCCAGCGCCACCACCGTCTTGATACTTGTTCTTCGCTTTGAAGTACTCGACCACAGCCAGCCCTCGCTTCAGACTCCCCGGCCGCGAGCTCGCCATCACATTCTTCTTGATCATCTTCTCCATATTCAACCCATTGCGACGCATGTCCTCCGCCGACCGGTTCAGCAGCAGCGGTTTCTTCCCATTGCTGCCACTCCCAGCTCCACTGCCACTCGAGCTGCCCGCACTGCCGCTGCCTCGATGTTCATGGAAGTTCGGCGTGCGTACCTGCTGGCGCGGGGACGAGCTGCCGTCCATATTGAGTGTCTGGCAAGTACAGAAAGAGAGAGAGAGAGAGAGAGAAAGCGTGAGCTCAAGCGCGACAAAAGCACACAGCTCGTATGAAGAGCTCACCTTCTTGCAGTTGGTTCACAGCTGCCGCTCGCCTTCTTGGTCTTCTTCTTTCTCGTGCACCACTGGCAGCGAATGGAGCGAATAGTAGTGCCCGCTCACTTGATCACTTGATCGTCTACTTGATTGCCTGTCCTTCACGATCAAAAGCTGAGCACACACAAAACAACAGGATGCTTCCTCCACTCTCGTGCGTCTTGTGTCGTTACGCTCACTACAGTGAGCGAGCGAGAAAAAGCGCGCCAAAACTCGACGGGGGCATTCAAACTCGGTGTCAACACAAAATTTGGAGAAAGCCGTAAGCAATTTCCATATTAATGGATCAGCTCGGCTCGCCCACACATTCTCTTTGTCATCGCGACAAAAAGAATAACGGATTAAATATGGTACTCCCTACAAAAACGCAGTTTATCAAATCAAATACGGCATTCACTTGTTGTTGCGCCATTCACCATTTTCAAGACTTCATTTTACCATAATCAGTCAAAGCCAAAAGCTCGCCAAAAATGATCCCAAAACCCTATTGCATACACAAAAACCCAGTACACACATGTACTGAGTTAAATGAAACTAGTTATTTCCATCACCCATGTTTGGACAACTGGGACAATTGACAATGAATTGTCGAGCCAGCTCTGGGTGGTGGGTATTCAACAGTATAATCTGTAGTTATCTGTTAAATGTTCGATGTTTATTGCTGCTTCGTTTACACTCATCCGTTGCACAGCTCTTCGAATCACACCGCTTGAAGCTCATTTTTGGTTGGCTGGCCAACGTGTTTGCCCATTCGCATGTGAGGCAATCGCCCAAAGTAGTGTGTCCCACACCAGAATATACACCTTAGAACGTTCTTGTGGCGCGGAACACGCTTCCGCAGCGCTTCCCGAGCACTTTTTCGAGGATCTATCCTGGTTTCAGCTGCCTCGCATCCTCGTTTCAAAGTACGTAGTCTCTCCGAAGACGGGGTGCAAACAAGTTGCCTCTCGTGCAGCTCTTCAGAGTGCCATTCAGTCATTGCACCACTTCGAAAGATCCCTCGACGACAGCAGCAGCAGCCCGTGCTTCGTCTCTCCATCTCTCTCTTTCTCTCTCCACATAACCAACAGCAGATCAACATGGGCGACTACGGGCAATACGTGGTGCCGACGGCCGAGGAGATGATCAACTTCAAGGTGGGCCAGCCGGCGGCGTCCATGCTGCCGCTCGACAAGATCCGCGAGTGCGCCGCGCTCAAGTTCACTGAGACTGACCCGATGTTCCTCCAGTACGGACACATCAAGGGGTACCCAAAGTTCCGCCAGTCACTCGCCGAGTTCCTCACCAAGGGCTACAAGGCGCCAGTGGACCCAGAGAAGCTCTTCATCACGAACGGTGTCACCGGCGGCATCGCGCTTGTCTGCTCGCTCTTCGCGCAGGCCGGCGACCTCGTGTTCATGGAGGAGCCGTCGTACTTCCTGGCGCTCAGCATCATGAAGGACTTCAAGATCAACGTGCGTCAGATCCGCATGGAGCAGGACGGTATCGACGTCGTCGAGCTCGAGCGCCTGCTCAAGCGCGGCATCATCCCAAAGATGCTCTACACCATCCCAACGTGCCACAACCCAACGGGCCGCACCATGTCGACCGAGAAGCGCAAGAAGATCGTTGAGCTGAGTGTGCAGTACGGCTTCATGATCGTCGCCGACGAAGTGTACCAGCTGCTGTCGTTCCCACACATCACGCCACCACCACCAATGTTCACGTTCGATGAGCACGGCACAGTGCTCGCGCTTGGCTCTTTCTCCAAGATCTTGGCGCCAGCTCTCCGTCTCGGTTGGATCCAGGGCTCGCCAAAGTTGCTGAACACGATTGTGAACTCGGGCCAGTTGGACTCGAGCGGTGGCATCAGTCCTGTGGTCTCCGGTATCGTCCACGCCGCGATCACCTCGGGCAAGCAACAGGAGCACCTGGACTTTGCCGTGCAGACGCTGTGGCAGCGCGCCGACGCGCTGATGCAGGAGCTGAAGAAGCACTTGCCAGCCGGTGCGACTTTCGAAGTGCCAAACGGCGGCTACTTTGTGCTCGTGCGTCTCCCAGAGCACATGAACGCGGCCGAGTTGCTGCCGATCGCGCAGAAGCACAAGGTCATGTACCTGCCTGGCTCGTCGTTCAGCGAGTCCATGAAGAACTACCTGCGTTTGAGCTTCTCGTGGTACGACTACCACGACTTGGAGCTCGGTGCGCGCCGTCTTTCTGATGCGATCCGCGAGTACGAGACCATCCTGGCGTCCAAGCCAGCGCCAGCTGTGACCAGCTCTTCCTCGTCATCATCGAACGGCCACGCTCTCCGCGTCGCTGTGCACGGCGCTGCGGGCCGCCTCGGATCGCTCATCGTGTCCGAGTTGCTCCAGGTGAACGACCACAGCGTTGAGTACGCCGGCTCAATCGACCTTCGCAAGAACGACGTGCCTGCCGCCGACTCGTACGACGTCATCGTCGACGTGACGCTCCCAGAGGGCACCAAGGCGCTCACTGCGTGGATCCTTGCGCAGGACAAGGCGATGTTCAAGAACGGCAAGTACCCGTCGCTGGTCGTCGGCACCACGGGCAGCTTGCCAACCGAGGCGCTCGAGGCGTACAGCGCGCACGCCGCGGTCGTGCTCAAGTCGAACTTCTCGGTCGGTGTGCCACTCGTGTGCGAGTTGATCAAGGCGGCTGCGTTCAAGCTGCCAGCGGACGGCTGGAACGTCGAGGTCACCGAGACCCACCACACGAAGAAGCTCGACGCGCCGAGCGGCACCGCCAAGACGATTGTCAAGTCACTCGTGTCCACTGGCGCGGCGTGTACCGGCGAGACGGTGCCAACCCACTCGCTCCGTCTGGGAGACGAGATCGGCCAGCACACGGTGCTCTTCGCCGGTCCAGGCGAGCGCATCGAGATCAAACACCAGGCCACGCGACGAGAGGTGTTTGCCATCGGAGCCGTGCGCACCGCCAAGAGCGCTGTGACCCTGCCAGCTGGCATCCACTCGGACTAAGCAGATGAGCTCTTTCTATCAATCAATATTAGATGATGGCGACACATACGTTGCCATGCCCAAGCAGTGAAAACCCGATATATTCTACCCAAGCATAATGAATCAACGATTTGTGCTTTCTTCATTACTCTCCATTTGCTATCATTCTTGGGTTACCTTGTCAATGAGACCGACGCCATTCAAGTGAACTACCGTAGAGATCTCTTAGAGCTCCTGACGAGTCTCTTCCCCTTTGGTGGACGCCTCGAGCGCCTTGGCGATGTCCTGCTCCATGCCGAAAGGAGACGTCGTGGTCGCGTATCTTTTGAACGGGACGCCGTCCACGACCAGGAACTTGGAGAAGTTCCACTTGATGTCGTCGGTGATGAAACCCGAGAGCTTGCGCTTGAGGAATTTGAACAGGGGGTGCGCGTTCTCGCCATTCACGTCTACCTATTTGCCAAAACGAAGAGGAAGAGCATGATTAACAGTGAGTGGTGTTTCAAAGCAGTCATAGAGCCATTTAAGAGTTCCAAGCTCTCTGATCCAGCCAGCGCACCTTGGCAAAGACTGTGAACGTCACGTGATAATTCTGCTGCACAAACTGCATGATCTGGTCGGGCGTCCCTGGCTCCTGCGCTCCAAACTGGTTGCATGGGAACGCGAGGATCTCCAGCCCTTGGCTCTGGTATTTCTCATACAGCGTCTGAATTCCAATAGCACCATAGAGCCATCACATACGCACAGTCAGAGCGCACCATCCAAGCTGTAAGCAGGCATCATGTATATGAGGCTCTCCATCGTCGTAATGCTAGATGCTCAAGTTGAAGCTCGTACGACTGGTTGTAGCTCTGCTCTCCCCTCTCTCTCCCCTCACGAGAGCCAAAAAGCTCATATAGATAACAAGACACAACACCACCCTTACCTGCAGCTCGCGGTAGTTCTGGTCGGTGTATCCGCACGCGCTCGCGACGTTCACCACCAAAATGGCTTTCTTGTCCGCGAAGCTCTTGAGTGACACTGGGTTGCCATCGATGTCGTCCACAGAGAAGTCAAAGAACGACAACGCGTCGTCATTTGTGCTCTGCGCGCTGGCATGCGCTGCCGCAGCCGCAGTCACCACAGTAAACAGCAAAACGGCTACAACCATCAGCACCACCGACGTCTTCTTCATGACGCCGCTCATGAACGAGCTTCTCGCCGTCGCCATCGCCATTTTGTCCTCTTTTGAAAATGGCGCGATTGCGTATCAAGGTGCCGACTGTAACTGTACCCCTTCCGTACCCCTTTGTAGCCCTTTTACCATCGTTTTCCATTTAAACTCGCGTTTGCTCGTATCTCAAACTTTCGTTTATGTACGCATTAAAACAGCCAACACGCAAACAATATTCATTTTCAATCGACCAAGCAGCAGCGTCGATGGCCATGGCGACTGCGATGACGACGACGACGCCAGCGATGCGCTTCCGCCCGTGCATCGACATCCACGCGGGCGAGGTGAAGCAGATCGTGGGCTCCACGCTCACGGACGGACAGGACGCGCCTGTGACCAACTTCGTCGCGACGCAGTCCGCGGGCGAGTTCGCCAAGTGCGTGCCAATGATGTCACAGTAGTTGCTCGCCATGTAGCTCTTCATGGCTCTACTGACGCATGCTAATAATCATGATGCTTGTGTATGTTATCGCTTGTCAGGATGTACCAGCGCAACGGCCTCACGGGTGGCCACGTCATCATGCTCGGCGCCTCGGAGGCGAACACGCAGGCTGCTCTCGAGGCACTACGAGCGTACCCTGGCGGCTTGCAAGTCGGAGGTAACGCGACCATGCTGGTGTCGCGGTTTGCACTTGTATGAACGTGATAGTAACAGTCATTTATGTGCGTATGCGTGTTGTTTGCGATGCAACTAGGCGGCATTAACGCCGACAATTGCCGCTTCTACGTGGACAACGGGGCGAGCCACGTGATCGTGACTTCGTACGTGTTCCGCGACGGACAGATCGACTTTGAGCGCCTCACGAACCTCAAGGACCTCGTCGGCAAAGAGCACCTCGTAAGTGTACACCAACAGCGCTTGAATAATTTGCATGTCTAATTGCCGTGTCCCGTGTGCTCTTCTGTGCGAAAAGGTGCTGGATCTGAGCTGCCGCAAGCGCGCTGACGACGGCAAGTTCTACGTCATGACCGACCGATGGCAAAAGTTCACGACCACGTCGATCGAGTACGCAACATAGTATATGTACTGGTATTGTCTATCGTATGCATTGTACGCTGCATATCTGACTTTATACGTGATGTTCTATGTCTGTGTAGTGAGAGCCTTTTCCACAAGCTCGCCGAGTACTGCGACGAGTTCCTGGTGCACGCTGTCGATGTCGAAGGCAAGCGATGCGGTATCCAGGTAGCCACCGACAATGATGGACTAAACCAAGTGTCTATGTTTGTGCTGTTGTGTGTCTAACTTGTAAAAATGTATGATGATACTCTTCGAAAACAGCAAGAGCTCGTGGAGCTGCTCGCGGAATGGAGCCCAATCCCAGTGACCTACGCCGGCGGCGCCAGCTCCTTGGTAACTCACTTCACGATCTGTTATAATCGATGTATTGAGTCAATGATGTTAACTTCTATGTATCGATTTCTTGCAGGATGACCTGGATTTTGTCAAGCGCATCGGCAAGGGCAAGGTGCGATCTTTAGCTCCTCCTACATTCACAAGATCCAACAAGCAATCTGACCTAGCGACTGATGTCTATTCTATCTCTTGTCTTCATTGTTTTGTATAATTAGGTGGACCTCTCGATCGGAAGCGCGCTCGACATTTTCGGAGGCGACATCCGCTATGACGACGTTGTGGCGTGGAACAGAGCGCAGCAGTGAGTGAACGACGAGCACAAGAAGTTAACACACTTTTATCGCGAAATAGAACCTCAGCAAGCGCTCATAGAGGCCCAGAGAGGTCCGGAGAAGTGACTCAAAAGTGACGATTATTCTCTCCTGTCGTTCCGAACCAGCAGGGGTCGGTTTTTCTGGCCTTCTAGCGTCACACATTTCAGCGAAGGGCAAGGAATCACGAAGCTGCACGTGGGTGTGATGCTGAAATGAAGTCACCTTACTTCATTTCAGAATGTGGCTTGTCTGGTTCATATTCAGAATGTGTGTCATCCTCTCCCAATTTTTCCTCGTCGCTTGCCATTGGCTGAAATAGTGTGATATCGATGTTTCCCATTCGCTGATAATTTTTGGTCGAACCCAACCCAAGTTGGCATTACCATGTTCCCCTGCGCGATAAAAAAATAACGTTAGACGTGGATCGAACGAACAGCATCAAGACGACGAGAGAAGACTGCTGCCACCTCCGTGTAGATCGCGGACCCCCTCCCCACCTCTTTGCCTTCCTCATTCACGCCTCCACCCACCTGCTTGTCGTCTATCGCAGTCCGGCTGAGAAGTAATGGATGACCGGCGCGATGGCGTGGCCAAACAGCGCGTGGAACCAGTTTTCATTGAGCGTTCATTGGGCGACGCAGTAGCGGGCGAAGACTGCACAGCAACGCGTAAAAGAAGAAGTCGCGCAATCACCGATCGATGGACGACGAGGCACATCACCATCTGAAGGCAAAGAACTCCAAGACCAAGAAAGCAAGCTTCGGCGAGATAAGAGCGTCGCGAGGCGATTAAAAAGGCTAGAGCGTGAACACTATGCACTGCATATTGCTGCCGCAAGTGGAGAACTTGACGCCGTCAAGTTTTTGCTCGAGCGTGGTCGATCCGTGCACTACAGAGATGGCTTTGGGCGACCCGCGTTACTGGTGGCAGCAGAGTATGGCCACGTCAATATTGTTCACGAATTGACCACCAGCTATGGAGCTGACATTGAAGACAAGGACGAGTTTGAGCAGACAGCGTTGTCGCTTGCGGTGGAATACGGTCATGTCCAAGTGGTTCGCAACTTGATCATACGCGACGCTGTCGTTGATGCCGAGGACAACCATGGAAGAACTCCTTTATCTATGCAGCTGGGAGTGGCCATGTTGAAGTGGTCCAAGAACTGGTGAAAAGCGGCGCTGACGTGGGTACCAAGGATAGCAATGGAAGAACTCCATTTTCACGTGCAGAAACGGGAGGCCATGATGGTGTTTTATCAAAATTGCTCAAAAGCGGTGCTCCAATCAAGAGAAGCCATGTTGATGTGATCAGAGAACTGCTGAAAAGTGGTGTTGGCATTGACGCCCAGGATAGTGACGGAAGAACTTTTTTGTCACTTGCAGCAGAACAAGGCCATATTCGTGTAGTCCAAGAACTGCTCAAGAGCGGCGCTGACGTCGACGCCACGGACAGCGCTGGGAGATCTCCCTTATCGCTTGCAGCTGCGTCAAATCATGTTGATATAGTCCAAGAGCTTCTCCAAAGCGGTGCTGTCGCCGATGCCGTGGACAGCAATGGAAGGACCGCTATACTGTGTGCAGCTGCCTCTGGTCATGTCGAAATGATCCAAGAACTGCTTAAAGGCGTGTCTACACCCGATGTCAAGAGCAACGACGAGAAACCTCCTACATCGAATGCAGCAGCCCGTTCCCGAACTGCAACAACACAATTGCTTTGATTCAGCGTTTTCGATACGAATTATACTTCCAGAAACACTGTCGCTCTGTTCGCGGCTGCTGCGCTCGGTGATGCAATACGGTTGAGGGATCTCATTGGCAAGGGGGAATCTGTCGATGCCACGACCAAGGACGGAAGAACACCTTTATTTTACGCAATTGAATTCGGGCACACAGAATTGGTACGCAAGTTGATCGAACACGGAGCCTCAGTCAATGGAAAGTCGTATTCGAGTCACTCGCAGCGGGAATGCGAGACTTCACTTACTCTTGCCGGTCACACAGAGATGTTCCAAGCACTTCTCAACGCTGGCTCGACAGTGAATGTTCGCAGTGGCGATGATGGAGAAATGCCTTTGATCTCAATTGCTCGATGGGATGACTATGGTGGTGTGCAAGCATTAGTCGCGCGCGGAGGTGCTCTTCGTTTCGAAGATGTTGCAGAAGACGAGTATCCACTGATTCCTGGTACTTTGAAGACCATGAGACACATGTGCGGATCCACGTTCGAGTATGAGTCTGTGTGCGCTCACGTCATAGAGCGATTGGACAGCGTTTGTTCTCAGCTTCAGCAACAGCAACATGCCGATGAAGGAGGAGCTCGACTTGGTATTGTTGTGTCATTCGCCAGCATGCTATTTCGCATTTGCAGACTGCTGTTCCAAATCACGGAGCGCCAGAGCCCTCTCTCAAGATTTACTGGCAGCCGTGCGACCACAACAAGAATTCGAGACTTTCACGAAGAGCTTGACTACTTCCTTCAAATGTTGAATCTGAATCACACTGGCAGCGATTGGAAAGTGCAATGGGACGAAGACCAGTTGCTGCTTCAGAATAGGTTGGAAAAACTGCTGAGCACTGACGAAGTTCTGTCGGATGGATGTACCAACACCGTAGAGAAGTTAGAAGCAGCGATACTCCTTCAGTATGAGTTCGAGAGCAGTGACAGAGAAAAGATGGGTGGTGAGCAGCGTCGTATCAAGAAAGTGCTGGATCGCTTCTTGCACGCTAGCAGCATTGAAGCTCCAGATTTGCCGAAGTGGTTTGTGTCTCGTGACAACGTGGAGTTTCACAGCTGGAACAGCGTGGCGTCGAGTAATGCCGAACGATCCACCACGTTGTACGAAGGAAAGTGGCGGGAAACCAGTGTGTTGATTGAGACAAGCGAGCTCGAGTTGGATCAATTCATCACATCTGCATCCAAGTAGTTTAGAATGAGCCATCCAAATGTGGTCAAGCTGTTCGCGGCATGCCACATCGGACCTCCAAAGTCCTTCGTCTACGAGTCGGTGCCCGAAGGAAAACCGCTGCCCGAGTTCCTGCGAGTGGATTCAAATCGTACAGCAACGTGAAAGTGCCTGTATGGAGCAGCGCTTGGACTCCAGTACATTCACGGTCAAAGTGGCGTTCATTGTGACCTTCGGAGTGAGACCATCATCATCGACTTGGATTTCGTCGCGAAGTTGTGCGGGTTGCGCGAGAAACCGGGTCAATCCCTTACCTCGAACAAATGCTGGAACTGGATGCAATGGCTGGCACCAGAGCAAACTCGCGACGGGGTTTCAGCATCGACTGCGTCCGATATATACGCATTTGGGATGTGTATCCTCGAAGCAGTGACACTCAAGTTGCCGTGGAGATTCAGGCAAGAGGACGATATTCGTGAGCGGTTACGCAACGGGGATTTTCCGAACCGCCCGAGACGCATCAGTGATCAGCAGTGGGATTTGGTCAGAAACATGTGTGCTGTCGACCCAAGTGAGCGCATGACCGTCGCGTACGCTGTAAATCGGATCAAACGCTTTGTCCACGAGAGCGAGCGAGCAAATGAATTGACTCGAAAACCTCAAGCCCCCATCGATGAATTGAAGGTACGAGTTCGGACTGATCTTGAAAGCCACATTTGCGTATGTCATTCACAACTCTGCTTTCTTTAACAAATTTATTGCACCTGGTGTCATGTAAACAGATCAAACCTCTCAGCATCAATGAGCACGTGTTTCCGGAACTAGTCGGCTGTACCATTCCAAGCGCGCTTCAGTACATTGCTTCTGGATGTGAAAGATTAAGTGCAGATGACCAGTGGATGAAGAACAAAGTGTATCCAGCTCTCCAGCTCATCTTCGTACAACTCCAGCATCTCCAGAAAAAGCCCACTGATGTTGAAGTTCAGAGATACTGCGCTGTTCTTTCCAAGTTCCAGCGATACCTGCGCACTACTACAACCAAGAAATCAGTGAAGCAATTGGCGAGGAGTCGGAAAGTAGCCGAGTCACACCTTGTGGTTTACTCTGAGCTGGATCAGCTACTAGACACGCTGGAGATACCCGAGACACACATGATTCGCTCGTGGAGGGGGCTTGATTCTTTTGTGTACAGCGCAAACCCGGAAGGAGTTGGCGGGAAAACCAGAGCATCCACACTCGACACCAATGAGAGCTCAGATACGATCTTACTAAATCACTGCAGCACGCCATTCGCGAGCTACGTGATCTGGTCCCAGGAAGGGCTCGGGGAGTTGAAGACCCGTCCGTTGTGGTATATCCCGCTTCGAGACCTCATTTTCAGTGAGTCCGACAAGATTGGAGAAGGAGCATTCGGAACTATCTACAAGGCCTTTTGGGCGAACGCTCCTGTTGTGGTAAAGTTCATGGGATATGACGAAGACATCGGCACCATCTCAACCGATCTCCTACTGCACGAGGTACGGGTGTGGCATCGCTTGAACCATCCGCATGTGCTGAAGCTCTACAGAGCGTGCCATGTCGACAAGCACTACTTTGTGTGCGAATACGCCTCGAATGGCGAGCTGAGGACGTACTTGAAGAGGCCAGGCAACGAGAACTTGAAATGGCAGAAAATGTACAAAGTCACGTTGGGATTGGAGTACCTACACGGTCAGAACGTCGCCCACAATGACTTGAAGTGCGACAACATCATGGTGGGTATATACGGCAAGGCAAAGCTGATCGACTTTGGGCTGAGCTGTTTGCTGAACGAGGCGGAGATCCAGATCGATGTGAAGAAGATGAGTGCTATCAACTGGAGGTCGCCAGAGTACCTAGCGGGTGGCCGACCGTCACTGGCATCAGATGTATATTCGTTTGCGATGTGCATCGTGGAGGTGGTCAGTGGCCAGATGCCATGGGGAGTACCTAAGATCCCAGCGACGATTCGCTGTCAGGTGAAGAAAGGCAATGCACCGAGCTTACCAGAGTCGATGAACGGAAAACAGCGCAACCTGATTCAGCTCATGACAAAGTTTAAGCCTTCGGAGCGTGTGCGAATGGGGTTCGTGGTGGACAAGCTGAACGAGTTTGCACAGGAGGAGAGGGCAGCGACTCAAATGCCGTAGTTTGTTGCTTGTGCCGATCAAACCAGGAAACGGCGACGACCCAGAAAACTCTTTTGTTTGTTTGGCGATGCGTGTTTTATATTTCTTGGGAGTCACAACTCCCATGTGTGTGAATACTTTTCATTTGTTCGTGTTCATTACACTGCATTCACAAACTCATCGGTTGAGATATACGAGAGTGTATGGACTCAAAAGTGTCAAGGCGCTAGAGGATCGTCTTGACGAACTAAATCTCCAAAAGCCAAGTTAGCAGGCAAAGGTCAAAAGTTGGAAGAGGCATCACCAACGACTCGTAACGATGGGAATTTCGGAGGTATGTATCTGGAGGTCTTCTGGTGGATGTATCCATTTGAGTGTGTGAGCTTCGAGCCACTTTCGCGCAACATCCACACCTCACCCAGATCTCCCTCTTCATTCACACATACAAGAACACCAGCAAAAGCAATAACCATCATCATGGAAGGACTGCTGGAGAAGCTGCAGCGCGCCAAGACGCGCCTGCTGCACGACGTGCTCGCGTCGCAGGGCAACAACCGCAACACTGACTCTGCGACTCACGCGAAGCTCCAGGAGCTCAAGGAGACCTTCGAGGAGCTGGAGCTTGTCGCGCAAGCGGCGCCGGCGCCTGTTGATGACAACGGAGAAGAACAACAACCAGAGTGTGTACTCACGCCCGCGTTCTACGCGGCCTACCTGGTCGTGCTGATGCTTGCGGATAACTTGTACGTATGCATGTTTATATACGTTTGTTATGTATGGCTGGGCGTGCGAGAACGGATGGATTCATAGGTGTGGTAGTGATGGCGCTTGGAATCCAAGACCTGATGGGTTGAACTTGTCGCTATTGGGATCGAATGCGGACGTTGATGTTTGTGTATCTTATGACTCTCGTTGCATGTGCGTCTGGCTGTCCTAACAGGAACGACGCGCGCTTTCTGTGGAAGCGCGTTCCGCTGGCGCTCAAGCAGGAGTCTGAGACGCTGCGGAAGGCGTGGGACATTGGCAAAGCGCTCTGGCAACGGTATGTTGGTCTTACTCATGTACCTCATTTGTTTGACTGGAAGCTGACAAATAGTACCATCTTATTCACGTGCCATCTGTATGCAGGGATTTCTCCGCTGCGTACATTGCAATGGACCAGCAATGGCCGCAAGAGCTCCAGCCACTCGTCAACCTCTTGAGAGGTGAGTATACTAGTTCTTGATGCGATCTAATGGTCCTTTATTGGGATTTAATTAATGATGTTGCTATCCTTTGACTGACTGTATAGATTCGACGCGTGAGTCGACGGCAGAGCTGCTGAGCTCGGCATACTCTACGATCTCGATCCAAGACGCGGGCCTCGCTCTGGGCTTTGCGCAACACGAAGAGCTCTTCGAATGTACGACTGGCACCACATCTAACTTGAGCTTCGATGGATGCTCTAAAGAGGCTTTTGCTAATCGTATACTTCCTGTGTGTTTGACGTGAATCAATTTAGATTGCGCGGCGCTGGAGTGGGAAGTGAACGCCAGCGAGCAGCTTATTCGCCCGAAGGCGCGCGCGCACCCTCGCGCCAAGAACACGGGCATCGAGCAGCTCGAGACGCTCTCGCAGTACGTGCTGCACCTGGAGCAGAGCACGGTCGTGAAGCTCCCATAGACGGATTCCAACCGTGTCGCAGACTCTCGTCTAATTTCTTTTTTTCCTAATTGCCAGCAACATGCTCAACTTGAAATATGCGGCTAATATTGTGTGTGAACGGGGTAATTTTAGCCTCGGCTTGGAATTCTATAAAATTGAATACCTAGTTCAGTCTGAAGCCCAAGCAAGCACTTCGTCGCTATATACTTTCATTCCGAGGACCTTCATGCAGGTACTGTCTGTTGTACTACTGTAGGCTTCACGACAACAACAAATGAGCGCCTCGAAGGACCTCGAGAGGGCGATCCAGCTGCTCAAGGCCAAGCAGAACGAATACTACATCGAGGCCGTGAAGAGCGCGATGCAGAGCGAGCAGCAGCGCAAGCCCCGGCTGGCGAAAGTGACCACGCACGTCGAGAGCAAGCGTCTGGAGAAGCAGTTCGCGAAGGAGCGCAGGCACGAGAAGGAGCGGCTGCAGCAGATTCAAGAGGACCACGCGCTGCTGCTCCGGGCCAAGATCGCAAACTGGAGGGTGAACGGCGCACCACCACCACTTGTTAACAATGATGGGGATAGCAGTGAAAATGTGACAGCCACTGTGCAAGACTCAGCTGGAGAGCATGCTCTCGCAGCAACAGCGCTGGCTCCGAAGAAAAGTCCGTCGCGGAAAGTGTCCAAGGAGACGCTCAACAGGCTGGCGACGCCGCACGTGATGGTCCAGAAAGCCTTGGACGGTAAGATGAACATTTACAACTCAAAAGGTATAGAACCTAGCAACCCTTGCTCACGTTAGATTTTACATGCCTCGCTTTGGTATCAATTGGTTCAGTTGGAGCTGTCCATGGACGATCGAGTACTGCGGCTTCTGCGTCTGCGGCAAGATACCTGGGCGAAGCCTCGCAGGACGTGCAGTTCCTCACCGATATTTACAGGAAACAAGACCGCGCGCGGCTGCATCGCGCAGCGTCTCTGCCGACGCTAAACACCGAGAACCTCCGAGCAGTGAGTTCCCATTGATGACACACATTGACATTGTCATGAGAGAGATTGGTGGGATGATCCAACCTTACTTTTGATTTGGAATGGCTGATGAGTAAACGCGTAGATGACCGAGACAGACTTGCTACACAAGAAGATGCACCTGCTGCAGCAGCTGCACGGCGTGGTCTCGCAGCAGGAGCGCATCATCGTCCAGGATGACCAGTGCACCGTGCGCTCGTCGGTCTCGAGCTGGAAGTCGTCGGATTTCAAATAGTCCACCACAGCGTGAGTGCACTGCTTCTTAGCTATATATTCATTTAAGTATTTGATGCTCTCAACAAGACAGTCACCGAGAATGTCATATATAAAGCCAGACTCTCTTAGCTTCTTCTTAGTTTATCTCTTCATGACGGCAGCCACGAAGATCTTTTAGACCTGAAGCCCAGTTCGCCATCAGCCAGCGACTACGCTGTTTGAAAAACAACAGCAACACCGGTAGTCTGCTAGTCTTCCTCTTTCTGTGGCGGCGGTCCGCACGGCTGCAGCATCTTCTCGAGCATGTTGAACTTGACGCGGCCGACCGACTCGTTCTCGGCGAGCGCGAAGTAGCTGAGCATGTCGTAGTGGCCCAAGTGCGACGCCAGCGTGTCGCGGTGCTGGTTCACGGTCCACTCACTGCACACATGATATGATATAGCACATCATTATTCACATTAATATCCATCCATACACAGATGCCAATGGTAGTGACAGGAAGACAAGTGTGGGCACTACGTACAACTTGGTGGTGTCAGCGTGACCGGTGCCGACGTACTTGGCCTGCAGGTGCTCCCACTGGCGGTTGATGTTGAATCGGTCCGCCGCCTGTAGCAACGAGAGAGAGAGAGGGAGAGAGAGCGGTCTTGTCAGTCATACGTTTGCATACTGACCCACGGGCGCAGAGCGAGCCTCAATGGACACAGAGAGACGCATGAATCTCCTTCGCATTACCATTTCCGCTGCTTGTGAATGAACCTGCTTGCTTGTTTTTCAAAGCGGCAAAGAGATACAAGTGGAATTCATCATTTTTACCCAATCGTGAAGAGTGTTTCTGAGTATAAATTTTAGCCAATGATATGATGATACATAATAGCCAATCAAATTAGCGCTTGGCTGTTTATGTTTTAGCCAATCATACATATCTACGTGGACCACCCAGTTTTCAGAATAAAAAATGTGTGGCCCACATTATATATATCCAACGGAGTGGTTGAATAATTCTCTTTTCATCCAATCAAATCGCAGATCTGAAAATGAAGACAAATTATTAGAGCCTCCTTTTGGCCTTGCCCAAGCAAGTCAAAACATTTCAGAACACAGGCGGTCACCGTTTTTGCGCGTTGATCCTCCAAGTGAACCCATCTCTTCGTTGAATAGGAAAAAGGATACACGTCATGAAATAGAAATGAGGCGCGTTTTCGAACACAATTTCTCTTTTTCTTTCACCAATTTGAAAAGCGCGCTGGCGTCACTCGAGTCCCACGCTGATCTGCATGAGCTCATCAAGCAAAAGCTCTTGTGAGCGAAGCTCAAGTGAAAGTTTGCCTCTCCGCTGACACTGTGAGTGGTTGTAGCCACTTCCCTCTCCAGGGACAAACCATGTCGGGTATGTATCCCAACTTGATTGCGCTGCGCTCGCTGCGCACGAATCGGAACACAGTTCATCACTCGTGCTCATTCAAAGAGGTGGAGAAAAAAGAACAAGGGATCACAATTGAAATGAAGACGATGGAGAAGAGAAGACGAAGGCTGACCTGTGCATAGAGCAGGCAAGAGGTGGTCGGGCTGTGTTTGTCGGTTAGCCTCCACAGTCCACCTCCACGTTGAAGTGGTGGGTCCAGCAAGGAAGGGATAGAATGAGAGTGAAAAGATCGCCAAGGGACACTCCATTCAGATCACTTTGGGCTTTGTGAGCTGCATGCCTCTCAGCATTGATAATTCCATGCGAACTGCAAGAACTCCCCTAAACTACGAGTGGTGAAGCGGGCACTCCGCACGTCAACTCTGTGGAGATCCCACAAAGTACTGTACAGCAAAACTAAACAAACAGCACAGTAATCTGGAAATTGGTGAACACCTTTTTCGGAGGCACGAGCTCAGAATCGACTTGACAGAGGCTAGCATTCGTATTCGTTTGCAATGTTCTTACTTGCGGCAATTCAGACCGATTTTACATAACTAACAGCGAGAGACCGAAGCTAAGAATGTGCGTACATTTTGTTGATTCAACACAACTCTGAACTCGGACGCTGGTAGTTCTTGTCAATACGAGAGACAATAGTCTTTCCCATTTTTGCGTTTGCCACCACCACGTTGACAGATCCACCATTTATGTGCGAGCTGTTCGTTCGACGCGCGTGTTGAAGTGCGCAATGAGCCACAATACAGCGCGCGCGACCCTAGTCATAGCCGTGGAACTCGGCTGCTTTAGTCGGTGGGCTGCAGCCACTGAGATGATGGATTTGGCGTCGATGTGAACTCGTGCAACAAGGTGACGAATCCAGCAACAGGCTTATATTACAACTCGCTGATTTGTGTGAACAAGGCAACGAAGCAGCCCAAAGGAGTGCAGGAAGGTGACCGAGGGAATATATTTCCTCCGCCCTCCCTGGGAACAGCCTCGTGTGAACCGCGAATTGAAGATCGAAGGAACATTCTCGGAAAATATTGCTTCGATTTTCGTGGAATATGAAGCAGTGTTCATATTTTACCCCAAATTGTTGAGTTATCAAAAATATACTACTTTGTATTAGCAATTTTACTAAATAATTAAACAATTAGAGACTACTTTAATAGATGTTTAACTTGGTGTACTATTTTAAAAGCTATCATAATATTCTCTCTTTTTTATTCTTTTATAAAAATAAAGAACACAGCATTTTAGAAATGACAACTTGAAGCAAATTCTGCATTGTGCTTGATCAAGCTTGTTGTAAGCTCGCTGAGAAGCATCAGATCGCCTTTTGCGATGTCTAAGAGAGCAAGTAGCGAGTCGTTGGCAGGGCCCAAGCGCACGTACATCCGCATCACGCCCGAAGTCGTCGTTGAAGCCCGGACCTTGATTCGTAGAGGTCCCGGGAGCCCGGGACGGAACTGTCACGAGGTAGCTGATGTCCTGGGCGTCAAGTACGAATCTCATCGAGACGTCTCCGTTCGCCGAAGTCGCCGCGCGCTCTATCCGAAGAGGAGGTGTTGCAGGGCTGGAGCAAGTTGAGCGGCGGTGTCGGTTACACACTGCGTTTTCATACAAGAGGAAACGGCTTCGCGTCGTCGCTTTTCCAGCTACAGTGGATTCTTGAGCGCGCCAACACGTCAATCGACCTCTGTGTGTACTCCTTCACGCACCCTCTGGTTTGTTTCTGCTCTATTTGCTTTTTGTATGAGTTTCATTAAAGTGCTGATATTATCATGCTCACTGTATGTATGCAGCTTACACGCGCGCTCGTTCGCGCTAAGGCGAAAGGCTGCCAGGTGTACGCTATCGCTGACGCGGGGCAGGCGAAGAGCAAGTGGTCTGAGGTCGCTTGTCTCCGCGCGAATGGAATTGAAGTCCGTCTCGATAAGCGAACGATGCACGAGAAGTTTTGCATCCTCGATGGAACGACCGCGTTGAACGGGTCGTTCAATTGGAGCAGAAACGCGGTGAAATGGAACAAGGAGAACATCGCTATGACGAAGAGCTGGCAGTCACGTAAGTGTCGTATTATTTTGTTCATGTTGACCTTTCAACCTTTCAATACATTACTGACTTTTCAACTTTTCACTTGTTGTTGTTCGTTTCGTTCTCCTTGGATTTCTCCGAGTACTGGAATGCCCTCGACCCGAGTAATGTCCGTGTTCGCTGCCCGAGGCCCAAGAACTTCTACCTCTTGAAGGATATGCCGCGTTTCGGAAAACGGCATAAATTTGTAATGGCCTGCTTTGCTGACATAGATAGATGGCCAAGCACTGAAGGCCAACAACAAGGTCACCTCTTAGTGCTGACATCCGAAATGATGGTGCTTGTACTGGAAACGTGGTAGTTGTTGTTAAAAGTCTCGGTATGCTTTGAGAAATATTACTCAACATTCTTTGACGACTGATTCTCCAGCATCACGCTCTGGGAGCAGCCGCAAGCAAGCGCCGATCACTCTTTTGCTTCCCGCGTTCGCGACTATAGAGCAAAAGCAGCCAGCGAGGCGCTCACCACGATCAAGGATATCAGCGGAGCATTCATTTTCTTTCGAGCCGCGCGCAGTCGTTGTTCTCTGTGTACGGTGTTGAGTGTGTATAATTGGCCGCCATTCGCAAGTGAGCGGCGTATTCATCCTTCCCGTCCCTACAGACGGACGGACAGATAATTAATGCTGCCCCCAGACCCCCCTAAGGCCCTTCAAAGCAAGCTTTTCCAGAACCATAACCATATATTCATTGGTGCAGCTTGCGCTGTGTTGCTCCCCTATTCAGTATCACAACCTGTACAAAAATTGGTCAGCACAATCTTCGAATTATATTGTAAAGTATTCGTGTTGATACTGTTTGACACCCATCTCTGTTTTTCCGAAGGAACGGCCTCCTTTGAACCAACAGCAAGAACGGCTGACCGGCGTCCGTGACGACGGGGGTGAACAGAACGACTTTCGGCCGCAGATGAGGACAAGCGGGCCAACGCACTTCAAATTGTGGCGATCGCAAGTTTGGCGGTGAGCGGGCGTGGTCCGCGGCTCGCGCGTCCGTGATTGGTGGGATTGGAGTGTGTGGTCCAACTTGTTTCTCCAGCCGCAAGCAATAGAGAGTGGAGCAATGGCAAGAACGGAATGAAACAAGGCCCCGCATTTGCAGCTCTCAGCATGCCGTGCTTCCGTGTCTTCAAACGGAAACCTCTCACTTTGCAGTTGCGCACACATGCGCATTGCTCATTGTTGCTGTCGGCACGATCTATGCACAGCGCGCGCAGTTGAAACCACCTAAACCGAGCCGTTAGCTAATGGCCTTCGAGCCTCTCTATGTGAACTCAAGGGTGGGCTTGCTCAAATGAGGGATTTCCCTTGTCAAGTGAGCATCTGATTTTGGCCATTTCTGTGCGCGACCACATCATGCAAAAACTTATCCATTTGTGCGGCGAGTGGGTTTGCGTGGCCATACAAAAATAAAGATAAACGGCAAAACTGGTTTGCTTGCTTGTTGCTGGCATGTTTGCAACTTGCGCATGTGCGTGAAAGCAAGCGATGAGTTGTTTTCTTGCGTACGGAGCTTGCCAGTCGTGTCCGCAACTCTGTGATTTATCATACACTTCTCTGAAATCACTCCCTCTTCCCGTTCGTGCTTGTTCTTCCTCCATCTTATTCTTCTTTGCTCTTGGTGCTTGGGAGAGAGAAAGCTGTAACCTGATGAGGCAAGCGAGTGAGGCAAACAAATATCGAAGCCCTCACGCAAGTCGCGCAAGTCGCGCAAGTCGAGTTGCGTTGGATTCATCCATTCACTTTTGCGATTTGGATTCACTCGCGAGCGTTGCGCGAGCAAGAGAGAAGCATCATGTGTGGATCCGACTTTCGCGCATGTTGCGAGGAAGGCGTCATGATGCGCCACACAACAACAATCAATCACGTGCGTGGCGTGCCAGGCAACTTTGTGCTCTTTTTTTTCGAAACTCATTTCACGTGTCCTTATTATGCTTAGACTCATGGGAAGGAGAGCAGCACGAATGCCATGAATGCCCGGCTACGGCTTGCTTGCCTAACAGACACAACCCAAAAGCCACACAACTCGCAATCGAATCCATACACCGACACGCGACCAGATTTGTTGCAATTAGGCTTGCGGCGATCATTACAAGCGAGTGACCAAAGTGATCAAAAAATGGTGTTTTGCAGGGCTAAAATATGTCACGACCGAGAAAAGAGAGGGAGTGTCTGCCGACGGCCTGTCTCGTATCCCAGCTCTCTTTCCTCTCCTCTCCCTTTTGGACTGTGGGACCGGCGGTCTCTCACTCTGGCGCGTCTATGCGCAAGTTGAGTTCCGCGGCCAAAACGAAACGAGGAGGAAACTGCCACAAATAACATCTGGCTTTTGCTTTGTTCTGTTGCTCCGTGCAAGCCAAATCGCAGAAGCAAGCCGAATTGCTGCGTGATGTGATGCGGCGAAAATGCGTCAGCAGGAAGCGTGCAACCCTCGACCGCGGCCGAATTCCCTCCCTTTGTCTGGTTTACTTGCTGTGGCCCCTGTCCCTGCCCTGCGGCCGCGCGGCCGGTCCGAGCCTGCCTGCGACCGTCCGTGGCGTCCGAGCCTGCCTGCGACCGTCCGTGGCGTCCGTGCCTGCCTGCGACCGTCCGTGGCGTCCGTGCCTGCCCGCACGCGCCGTCCATGGACGACGACGACGACGACGGCGATGACGGATCTCTCTGGACGCACGGGCAACGGATGAGTGAAATGAGGACCTTCTTCTCTCCGCATGCGCACCCATTCTCACGCACTGCTTTGCCACCGCGATCGCGCTAAAGATACGCTCGGAGACAGGGCTCATGGCTCACCCTTGTTGTTGGCCACCACTGAATCCACATGAGACGACAACAACTAGCGACACGAGCGCGCGACCGATCGATCCGATGGGACGTCGTCGCTGGTCGCCAGCGAGTTGCTTGATACAAAGATCTCCCTGTGTGTCATGTGCTCCATTGAATGAGCAGGGGCCGCTGTCGTCGGCGTCGTCCCTGCCGTAAGCCATCCATCCATCCGATCGTGCGTCAGGTAGCGCGAGGAGTCTGAGAGCTGACGCGGCCGCCTTCTTTCTCTGAAATGCAACCATGCGCGGCGTCCCCGTTTGCTCGGATGCGCCATTATTTTCTCTCTTTCCGCTTTTTTGGTGCGCCGCCGGCGTTATGAAGCGAATGGGTCGTTTCGCGCGAGAGGAGGAGCTCACACAGTCGCTCTCAGCGCTTGGGAAGAAGAGCCATCTTGCTGTTCTGCTGTTCTGTTGTCAATATGGATCGGATGAATCAGGCGCATGCGAGCGCGTCATGCGTATGGCTTAAAGGAACAACATTCATTTACTCCACCACATACAACATACATACACTACACTCGCTACAGATCTTCCTGCCGCCATGCGCTTCCTCATCCTCCCCTCCTTCCTGCCTTTGCCATGGCTTCCTTCCTTCCTTCTGTCTTTGCTGCTCGCTGTCATTCCCATCAATCGCAATAATTCTTTGATTTATACTTAATGGAGAAAGAAGATCGCAAACAACAAGCAAGCGCTCGTGGCCATTCTACTTCTCGAACGGCGGAGCGTCTTCCTCTTCTTCTTCTTCTTCTTCTTCTTCCTCTTCTTCCTCGGCTCGAGACGGCGGGACAGGGGGCGGGCGGGCGACGGACGATGGACGATGGACGACGGTCGCTCTCTCATGCGGTTCGTTCATTCGATGTGCGCGCCACTTCTCCTTCTCGCAATTCGTTCACTCGCTCGTCCGTGCGTGCGTGCGATCGTGCTTGGCGAACGACCGACCGCAGACGATACGAGAGAACGAAAGAGAGAGATGGCGACGAGCGCCACACGATCGACCGATCGATCGATCACCTTCGCATCACCACCACGACCCGCTACACCACTCCACTCCACTCCATTCGAGCCGATTTGATCTCAGCATTGCGTTGCGCGCGCGCTTCCAATTGGCGCCGGACGGGATAAAAAAATACACAACGAACAGCCCTTGACGACGCACTCTAATCGAAACTCGGACACACCAGCGCGAACGCTATACAACAAACAACCACGACGCGGCATCTTCTCTCCACCGCGCTCTTCTTCTTCTCAAACGCCACAACTCGACAAGTACGCGCCACGCGTTTGCTGTATGCATCCCCACTGGCGACTGCAGCGAGCGAGCGAAGGGGACGAAAAGTGCGTCTGCTGCGTCTTCGTCCTCTGCTCGCAATCGATCGACCCTCGGGGCCCTTCCATTCGGGCGCCAAGCTTGCGTTCTTTCGTGGGTGTGGTCGACCGGCTTCTCGCTGCGATGAATTTCCTAATACTAACTGCTGCTCGATGGCGCGGTCTATGACGGACCGGCCCCCAAAAAGTCGGGGAAGTCGAATCCGTCCGAGTCGTCGGTGTCTGGATCATCGGGTTCTAACACTTTTCGCTTGATTTTGGGACTCCTGCGAATGAAGTCCGCGATCACGTCTTCGTACTGCTTCAGGCTGTGGTGCAGCTCGCACACGCAGCAATCGCACCCTGCATCGTGCTGGTTGTCGTTGATCAGCGCCGCCATCTCTTCAGGCGCGTTCGGGGCCGCGAACTTCATGAGCACCGTGCGCCAGTTCTGGTAGATCTTGATGCGCAGCTCGTGCGCGACCATGCGCGCCTCCGGGGTCATGCTCAGCGCCATCTCTGACACTTGGCCCGAGAAGCCCTCCATCATCGCCAGGTAGTCCTCGTGGCGGCTCTGCAGGCTCGCGAGTAGCAGCTGCTCTTCATCCGACCAGCTCTCCTTCATTGTGATCAGGATCTCCTTCACATCCTTGGCCATCTCCATACTGGACGGACGACGATCAAATACACCGGACTGTGTGTGTTGTGTCTTTCTTCTTGCTTGCTTTCCGATTGCTGACTGACGTGCTTCGCGGCCAATGGGATCAGCGCGTCGTCGTGCGTCGTGTCAATGCAGTCGATGCAGGTGCAAGTGCAGTACAATGCAGTAGCGCAGTCGAGCCGATTACTGGTAGCTAGCTGTCTGTAGCTTGTAGCTTGTAGCGTGTAGCGTGTAGCTGTGGGTGAGCTGAGCTGAGCTGGTTGCTTGCTGCTTGTGCCGATGCGCGCAATTGGAAAGTAATTCGCTTTCCGGGCGTGGCGGCTTGCGTGAAAATCCAAAAGTACGCTCGCAAAACCACGGTAGGAAAGAGCATTCAATTTGGGTGAGAAAGATGGGCCGGCCAGCTTGCTTGCCTTGCCTTGCTCACGAGGTCCAATTTGTGAGCTGTTGAGCTTTTGCAAACACACGCGGAAGCGAATCGTAAGGAGCTCTCCGTACTGTATTTGTGCCGAAAAAGCTGGACCGTCTTGAAGCGGTGGGCGTCCCCTGCGAGACTTGATGCAGAAAGAGAGTGTCTCTCTGCGTCGCAATCAAGTCTCACAGGAATTCGATTTTGGCGGGAAAGAAGCGACGTGGACCCTCGGCTAAGTGCGAGTATCTGATGTGCTTTGGTGCCACAGCCGCACTTAAGGAGCTTTGTGGTGAATTTTTAGAGAGAGAAGCCCAAAGAAAACAAGAACGCAAAAAAGCGCAGGTGCGTTCGTGTTTGGTGGTGGATTCATTACCAGCATTTTTCCAGAATAATATGTGGGGTTGGCGTCTATTACAGATGGGTGTGGCATGCTGCCATTTGGTGACACCCCTACGCAGAAACCTGTTAGTAATCGCCTCAAGTTTTGTCCCATCAACGCGAAGTCAATCCGGACCACCCGTCCGTCCGTCCACCTCAGCAAGCGGCGTGGTGTGAATCAATCAACACATCATCGTGACGGTCAGTCAGCTTTCCGCTGCTGTGAAAGAAAGATAGACGCACGGTGCAAAATGCTCTCAGTGAGTGAGCATCACTTGATAATACAAACACACTCGTCAGTTCTCCCTGTCCTGCAGTCCTTCCTTTCAAACAAATAGTTTTAATAATTTGCCAATTGATTCCCTGCTTTATGCGAACTTAGCGCACTCTCCACTATCGTTCGGCTTTTGGCGGGTATGCGTTTTTGCAGGGACTAAGAAATATTTTCGAAACCGATAAACCAGGCGTCAACCCCTTCCGCTTGGCTCCTCTTCTTTCTCCTCACTCTTGCGCTTGTGTTGCTTTTTGATCCCGCCGGCCGCGCCTGTGTGGTGGTGTGTCGGCCGGCCTTTGCCTTGCAGACTCACACACACAGGAACCCGAGCCCCACACAACAAAAAGGAAAACTCCTAGCCCTATTCGCCAAAAACAAATTTTGCATTTTCTGATCGATTGCAGCGTACGCTGATTGGCGGAAATCGCGTCCACAAAAAACGAAACAAAAGGAAGATTAGATTGGGCCGCAATCCGTTCCCATTTGGCTCCCTATTTTTGCTAACCTTCTTTATTTTCTGGGCTCAAATTACTCTCTTCTTGTTCTTGTTTGGACTTGTTGGCTTGGCAACTTTGCAAAAAAGTTAGTTAAACGCTTTCCTATGTGTTTGCATGTATTTACGAGTTAATCCTGTGCTCCTTGTGCTGGTTTGTTATGTATCTTGTACTTCTATCAAAAAAATTAGTATTCTCTTCAGGTTTGTGGGGATCTCGCTTTTCTTCATGGCAAAAATTGCGATCTGGGATCTACCTGCCACATGGTCATCAACAGATCTTCTCGTCACATGTCCACACATACACAGTCTCATATTCTTGCTCGCCCTCTCCACACACACCTGCTGCGCATTTTCCCCTATTTCCCCACTACCCTTTCTCGTCCAAATCTTTTCAAAAAATGCCGCGCGCCGATCAGCGCTGTGGGGGATGTTAAATGTGTGGAGTTGTTGCTGAGGTGCATTTCTTTTTTGTAGCCTCTCTCTTCGCAGAAGAATTTGTTTGTTTGTTTGTTTGTTTGTTTTGGGGAATAATATTCGCGAATCCATTTTCCTTCCTTTTGCTTGTGACCACTTTCTGTGAACATGGCTTCATCGTCGATGGAAAGAGACGATTGTTGTTGTTCGGTTTTGCTCTCTCGCGCGCGATGCTTGCTCGCTCGCTCGCTTGGGGTGTCGCGCAAGAAATACGCTAGCGGCTGGACCGGCGACCCAAATGCACGGTAATCTGTTCATATTCCCGCTAGGAATAGCGTGAATTTCATTCGATATGGTGCGCGCGAGCGTGGCTCTTCCTGTTTGAGCGAGCCTGGGAGCTCCAAAGCTGAGGACGTCTGACTTTGCGAGTTGCCTTGCCTGTCAAGGCTGTGCCTGCATGCCTCGTCTGCTACGATCTGACAAAACGTGCGTACTTTTACAACCGCATGACCAGAATGTGCGCGTCCAGTCGCCCAGCGCACGCCCACCACCATCGACCACACAAGTTCCCGCACAAGCCCACACAAATCAATCTAATCCAAACAAATCAAGCAGGATTGCCTGCAGCAAGCAACAACAGGCAAAATGCACATTCTGGCTGCTGTCCGTCGGTCGTTCACGATGCGCACGCACGTGGACACCTCTCCCGTCCTGTCTGCCGCCGCAACCGATCTTTGGGCTGCCTTTCTATTCTCGCGAAAAGCTGCTGCCAACTTGCAGCCCATTTTGGCGGAAACCAAATTTAAGACCTCGAAAAAGTGGATGATGGAGCTCTGCTGCCCTTCTTATCTGCCATAAATGGTGGATTGGAGAGTTCGACCAGGTCATTTTACTGCTCGGCACAACACTCTAATCATTTTAAAGAGGACTGGTAAATCCCATAGAAAGTCCAGGTCATTTTACCACTTTGCAAACCTCTTCAAACCTGGCGGGCCATCTTCGACCACTCTCAGGGAACATGCTGGCCCGTTCCGGTCACTTTCCGATCTTATTCCCGATAGTTGCGCTCGAGCGCGCTTTTGAACTTGGCAGACAGACAACATTGGCTCATTCGCTCGTCCGAGTGGCTACATCCAACACGCCCTGACCGCTGATCACGTGCGTGCGGATTCACGTCCCGCCCTCATCTCCCTCTGTCGCCGCCGCGCGAGATCACGCTTGATGCGAGCGCCATGCCTAGAGGACAGCAGTGCTTGCGTTTAGAATAGTGCCAGCAAACGAACATGGCTTGTTTGTCCATGACTTGTTTGTAGCAGAATAAGCAAGAACAAATTGTTCCACCGCAAGTTTGGCAGATTTGCTCACAATGCGCCTTGGTAGCAATTGAGAAAGATCGGTGACAAAAGGTGGCTGGTTTGATCCCGCCGATCTTTTTGCGGCCACTTCAAGCAGCAGAAAGATTGTGTGAGTCAACATGGACAACAAACCACGCGGGATTTCGCGGAGTGCGTGTCTTTGAACCCTGCCCAGGCTGGTTTGATTTTGGAGATCTCGGGCCAAAAATCAACCAAAATCAAACAGAGAAATGGAATTTGGAAATCAAACGAAGAGCTGAGAAGAGCAGAGAAGAGCTGAGAAGAGCTGAGAAGAGCTGAGAAGAGCTGAGAAGAGCTGAGAAGAGCTGAGAAGAGCTGAGTTGGGCGAGTGAGTGAGCGAGTGAGCGAGCAAGCCGCTGGCAGAGGGAATTGTTTTCTGGGACAAGCGGAGAGCCAAGTCCACGTCTTGCGCATCGTCACATTCGACTAACCTGACCGTAGGAGTTTTTGGCGTTTGTTGAGTCTGTTGCGAGTTGTTGCTTTTCAAGATCTTGCGCAGCTTGTCTGAACCGGCCTGAGCGTTTCAAACTAAACGTTGCAAATGGGTTAGCCTGTTGTTTGTCGCATTCGAGCGAATGTGCGCATGTTCGCAAACAGCTTGGACAATGGGACTAACAATCCACACCACGAAAAAGGAAGCCGCCACCACTACAAGAGAGAGAGAATATGGGAGAATGTACACGTACTTGCCGTGGAGCTTCAATTCGATTCGGTCACGTGGAGGAGGGGAGGGAGAGAGATTTTTAAAAAAGCAACACGGCGACCTCAAGGGCAATTGAAGAACGAGGGGCTCCTCAATCGCCCTCATTCGTTGGTGAATGCTTGTGCTGTGGTGTCTGGAGGACCAGACCACTTGCGTGGGTTTGCCGAGACCCTCGACGTGATGGATGGAGTTGTGGTGTGTGTGGTGGTTTCCATTTTCGTTGTGTGTGAAAGTTCGATTTTTTCTCGTTCTGGTTGCAAAGACACACGAAAAAAAGGAACAAAATTGACCACACACACTCTTTTGTGTGTGTGGTAACACACAAAAACAAGGCAAGCACAACAAGGTTTCTTGTTTGCGGATCACAAAGAACACAAGCAAGTATGTACTTGTGACTTGCTTGTGAGCGAGGTAAATGCAACCCCGTTCAATTTTGTCCTTTGTTCAGCGCATACACAAACAGCGATAGTATTGGACATTGGACAATATGGTTATAGCAAAAAGCAAACTCAACGAAGGCATTGTTGCCCTCGCTGAGTAAAGTTTACTTAGCCCAATGGATTGAGTTCATGGACCTACGAAATGAAACTACTCACGTTGTCATCCGTCAGAAGAAGACGTCATGCTTGCTCCGTCAGAACAACCCGCTTTTTTTTTTTACTTTTGCGTTGCTAACCACCTCCACAGCTATCGCTTTCTTCTGTCTCTGTCTTACCAAGCGGGTTCCCATTGTCGTTTCCTCCCATACCAAACGCGGAGGCACTTCCTCAAGAAGAGGCACCGGGAAAAGCAGCGCTCGGAGCCATAGCGCCATGAACTTGAACAGACACTGTTGCTACTCTCTTACCGACAAGCACTACCATGCTTTCACCGTTGCTGAAGATAGCGTTCAGAGACAGATTAACAAAGCCACCGATCACGATCTGCCTGTCAATGATCAACACCCTGTCATGTATCAGAGGTTTCTTCACCCTCACTGTAATTTCCTAAAATAAAAAAAGTATACAACGACGCAATAATAAGAACAAAAAGTTGTTCCTCAATGGTCAACTAAAAATCAAAAAGTGACTCGCTTCGCATTCACTGCGGATCTGCGCGATTTTCGAAGCCGAATCTTCAGACATCTTCTTGTCGGTGAAGATGCGGACTTTTATAGTCCCTTTACACGCTTTGTTCATGAGCTCATCTGCGAACTGTTCACCACATCACAACACACAATATAAGCACACATAAGTGAACAGACGATCTCTGAATCGGATACACAGGAGGAGGAATTATACAACTTACTAATTGACGCGTGAGTACATACATGCACACGTTCATGCTTTTTTTCGCGCTGTTGACGTAATTGATGAGCTCGGACATCGAAGTGTTGGCATGCAGGTACGGACAGAAGCCACCTTGTGCGCACGTACCAGTCGATAGCAGCTGCCTGCACGGGCAATGCGGGTTGGAAAAATGAAGAACACGAACAACCCGACCTAGACCACCTCCTGCAAGGGTGCTTGTGCACGGTCGGATCGCCAGCTGCAGTCGCTTCTCGGGTGTTAGCAGTAGTTGCATCAGCAATCTGCGTGTTAAACATACGCACGAACGAGGAAAGCTGGAGTAGTATGGCTGCCGGGTCCCTGTCACCGCAAACGAACGAAATGTCGGCTGTTGCTATTTCAATCGCCGCGATCCTCGCCTCCTTCTCTAATCGAGCTTGTTTCCACTTCGCACGTGCTTCTTTCACGTAGTGGCAGAGTATCTGGACGCTCTCTGGTAGGAGGTTGAGGGAGTTGGCGACGACGGTGATGTTGGGTTTCGGTTTTATCGGGGCCTCTTTCTCCTTTTCCAAACGGTTGGTGTAAGGATGCATGACTACAGGATCTTCGCTCTTGGAGTGCGGACTGTCATCATGTAGACTCTCTCTCTCTTTTTACATACATTCTAGGGTAGCAAAAGAAAACAAGTAACGTAAACCACAATCACGCAAGGCACGTGCGACAAGTTGAAGATTGATATTAGATAGAATGAAATCAGAAAGAATTCAGTGGGGTAAAGGCACGGCAGAATCTGTGTCTTGCGACACAAATACACGTGTCTGTATCCTACGCCCATGTCCTACCCGCAGGGCGTCCTTCTTTGACAAGAAACGACGAGTAAGAAGGCAGGCAGAAACAGCCAGACTCACACACTCACTTCTCTTTTTACCATCAATACTACAACCACTTTCGACTCAAGCTCCTCGACTTCGCCTCTTCGTCCCCCTCGCACATGACCGTGGTCCCTCGCCGTCCATCGCTTCCTCGCTCCACACCCGGCCAGTGCTCATCTCGCTCGGTCCTTCGGCTACGTCAAGTGCCAGGTCGTTACAGTTGGCGTCTTGCTCGCCGTTAATGAACGCGTTGGCGTGGCCGAGGATGACCGGATCCCGATCACTGACAGTCATGCTTCCGTTGCTTTGAGTGGTTTTTTCTTTAGTGTGAGGATGCGAGTAATGCAGAGAGAACAACAAGCAAACAAACAAAAGTTCTCTAGTGAAAATGTTTTATGATAAAAATCATAAAAAATCACATTTGGGCAAGACATTGATGGATGTCTCCTAATTGTATGTCGTTGATGTAAATGATCATGATGCTATTGCTAAACACAAAATATGATTCATTGATGACAGGAAAGGTATAGAATATTTAGTCTGGATGTAAAAAGATCTTTTTATTATCTATCGGTCTCAGTTACATCAACGATATTTGATTTACTGAATGGCAAGCCAACACGAAAAATAAGTGCGTTGGGCAAAGCCCCAAACAGAATGATTGGTTTATTTTGGGCGCTTTGATGTACTTTTCTCTTTTTGGGCAAGATCCGAGGGGTTCATTTTGGGCAGACCCTTTCCCGCTTAGCTGCATTCTGAGACTGACTGTGTACCGATATCACGTATTAAATAGCCGATTGGTGGCCCGTGAGCTGTGGTGCCAACCATGGGTTGTTTGGGGGTCCGTACAGACAACATACCATATAAGAGCCACTTTGGTGCAACGAAATTGTCGATGCTGTTATAGGTGACATCAGACACACGATTAGACCTTTTAGTGATATCCTTTTTCTATTTTCCTTAAGTACGACGTGTACTGTAGATGTCAAAATGTGGGACACTAACGCAGCATCACAAAATACTCAAAATGATAGATCCAGAAGAAAATGAGCGTGTCATTAAATTTAGGAGGGGGCTTACCTAACAACCTTCCCGCCGCGCACCACGATTTCGGTGAAGTCCAATAAGTCCACATGCGTATCGTGCTTGTACGCACGCGCGGGCAAGCATCTCAACATCAAACAAAGAAACTCAAGTCCATCAATGTTATTAAGAGTTTAGCGTAAAGATGAGAAAAATGATGTGATTCGTTGCTGTTTCATCGTTTGCAAATGCTGGGCTCTCGCGTGCTCGAGCAGTAAACTCAAATCACGACACTCAACACTCTGTCCAAACGCATACACAGAGAGCTGCTAGGTTGCTGCGACAGCTTCGCTATGGGAGAACACGTGCTCATCCTCTTCTTCACCTTCACCCGCGTCGCTGCAGGTTGGCTCGGGCACACAAGGCGCTGTCATCGTCACGTTTTCGATGGGGTCCTCGTCGCCAATGCACACTTAGTCTTCAGTATCCGTGTCGTCAGTGATTCCGAGCCGCTTTATCAGCGCTGTGAGCTTGAGTAGGTCACTCAGTCGTATGGAGCCGTTCGCCTGTCTCAGCTAAGCTGCTCCTGCTCCTGAGATGATGCCAGTGTGACACCGGCAGTTCCGAATTGTAGTCGCTGTCACGCCCTCCTACGCGTTGACTGTAAACTTGATCGCTGTCAACACGTACATTTTCACACTCTTCTGCCCGGTGTCGATCCGGCCAATCACCCACCTTGTACTTACACTTGAAGCTTCTGATGGTGCCAGCGTTCATGGGCTGGAGAAACGACGTTGTGTTGGGTGGGAGAAAGTGGATCACGACGTTGGACAGTTCGATATCGGCATGACCCGGCGCGTTGTCGACGAGGATAAGAATATTTCTTCCGTGCATGCGCACACTGAGGTTGTGAAGCCATTCCGCCCACACAGAGCGCGTCATCCACGCCTTCGCGTTCCAGTAGTACCGCGCAGGGAAAGTCTTGGTGTCGATGTCACGGGAACAGCAGGGGCTCTTCGCGCAATGGATTACGATGGCTGGAAGCTTGTCGGTGTCGCTCGTGTTTGCACACAGACGGATCGTAATTCGTGCTTTGTCTTTCTACTTCCCGCGGATCGCTTTGGTAGCGAGAGATTGACTTGGCAGCGTCCGAAAAAATAACCCGGTTTCGTCGAAGTTGTACACGTTTACCGGAGAATACTCGTCTAGCGGACCGCGTAGCTGCTTCCTTTGCTTCTCCATATCAGTCACGTCGACGGAGCCCGCCTCTCCGTGGATCCTGTGCAAGCGAATACCGTTGTGCACCGTGAACTTTTGAACCCAGCCTAGCGATACCGCCGTCGATTGTGGGGCCAGGGGCATGTTAGCCTTCTCGTAGAGAAGGCCTTCTTCTTCGATCGAGTCGACGAACGCGCAAAGCTTGCTCTCCATCTCTGGGTAGAGACTGGCTCGGCTGTGCTTCATTGTTGTGTTGAGGGCGGTTTGCTGTGGCTTCGAGACGATAGTGGACACGGTGGAGCGTCCAATTTCCCTCTCGAAACAATCCTTAACCCAAAGGCGCAAGTCATCGTGGTTCATGTGTAGGTTGTCTGTGTGGTGGGCACGAAACATGCTCTTCTGAGCGATTGTGATATGTGTACGTGTTGGTGCCATCCCTTGTGCTGGCGTCTCAAATTGGAATGTGACTCGAAAGCTGCACGTGCACTATGGTCTTGAGGCCACCCACATAATCACTGGCTGCTCTTGCAAAGGTATTTTGGTCCAGTCAATTTCCGTTCTTGTACTTTTATTCTCTTGTATAATGATGTCTCCAATGTTGACTTGATTTCAGTATAGTGCACCTTTGTACAAGAGAACCCGTGCTCTTATATACAAATTGATCTTATATACGGTGCCACTATATAGAATATTCTGTACTTCTTTCTTCAACTTTCGACGATCACTGGCGCGTTGATACAATGGTGACAATTGATGTGGCTCATGGATGTTGCTAACACGGGTGAGAGGGAAGAGTAAGAATGCACCAAAATGATGCTGGTGGAGGACTGAGCAACAGCTTGCTGACAGATTATGACGACTGATTACGGTGGTCTTATCTATCTATCTCCAACACTTGTGTGCGGGACTATCGAACGATGACCTGATGGAGCGAGTGATCGTATTCGTGGGACGCGATATCTCTCCAAGTGTTCTCATACCGGATACTGCTGCTGGATGTCGTGTGCTCGCCGCTGTGGATGCGGCTGCGCGCGGCGTTGCTGCTCAGTTTCTGCCCTTCCCAAACCGCGAGGGCCTGCTGCGCATCGAGCACCGCACCGCGTACTGGGTCCGCTCGATCGTGAGCACGACCTGCCAGGTCGTCAAGGAGCTCTACGCCACCAAGAGTCGAACTTGTTTGAGTAACTCGAGTTCCCTGAGCAGCTGCTGCTCGTGACACCCAGCGAAGGGGTGATGCGACTATCTACATTAATTTCCGTAATTAGTGTGTTTTCTAATTAGTGTTATACACGCTATTCATAGGCTGGTGCGCTAGAGCATTTCAGTATTTAGAGAAGAGCACAGTCCTGATAAAGCAGTTTCAATCAGCGAGGTATTGCAGGAGCCTGGTGGTCCCTTGCCACGTTGTGCGAGAAGATGAGCTTGATGTTGCTTTCATAACCTTATTCATCATCACAGCTGCGTTTAAAGACGAACAAATGGTTCGCGGTCGTTCAACCACGTCGGGTCGTTTGCAAAACATACATTCCATTTACTCGTCATCGCCTCTCGTTGCGGCTTTTGCGCAAGGTCAGCCGAATGCAGAAGAGGAAGAGAAGGAGCATAAGAAAGCAAAGCTAAACGAAGAAGGCGAGGAGATGCGGGGTCTTCAACAGGAGATGTTACTCGTTGATGCCACCGAAACAGGCAACGGAAGCGGACGTAAGCGGAACCTACAGCAAGTTTCAACGCAGCAGACCCGAGTCAAGATCGTAACCTGGATGATTGCAGATGAGATCGACAATGGCAAGAAAGGTTTGTTTGCTCGCGCTATTCGCGAGTTTCTCGCCAACTTCCGTGGTAGCACCAACGCCAACAACATGAAAGCGAGCCGGTGGTGGAGTGACCGCGAAAGCCTCAGTGCAATTCCCAGCGATGAAATCAACATGATCTCTGTCAACTGCAGCCAGCCTAGAATAGGGAAGGAGATGCTGACCAAAGCGAAGGCTGGCCGCGGATCCAAGCGAGAAAGCTGGGTTGTTTGGCTGTATAGTGAGCTAGCGGGCGAATTCAATCGGTACTGAAAGGCTGGGGTGAAGTTTTCGCCATGCTTGCTCGAGGAATTAGCGATCGATATCGTCAAATAACTGACGCATTCCGTCTTCTCAACCAATTTCTGCTCAAGAGGCAAAGTAATTCTGGAGCGAATCAACTATCACTGGATCAAGCGCTGCATGGTGGCTAACACCATCGTCGGACGCGCGCAGACTGGAAATTTGATGATTAATCCAGAGCGAATAGAGCTCATCGATAAGCAAATTATGTTCTACTTGGGAGCCATTGGACGTAAGTACAATTTCAAAGCTGGATATTAGTGATCTTGTATTTCTGTGTTCAATTCTAATGAAGATTTGTGTGTTCTAGGCGCGTTTCAATCAGGCGAGCTGGATGAAAACCTGGTCGAAAATGCAAATGAGACGCATTTTATAATCAACATGGATAACGGAAAGACTCTCGGATTCAGAGGCGACAATGACGCAAAGTATGCGGACGTCGTCTCGGGAGGGATGGGAACGACTATGGTAGTCTGTCTCACAGATGGGCCAGCGTCGACAATTTGTGCGCCGTTCATGATTTTCCAGAACGAAAACTCACCGTATCCGATTCTAGGAGTCCCTGGCGATGTCCCTTGCGTCTCGTATCGAACGTCCAGAAACGGTTTCATGACCAATGAAGTGTGGCTGCACTGGCTCAGTAAAGCGCATGCTCAGAGCCACAACGCTCCAGCATCCCAAATACCAGGCGATCGAGTGGTTTTCGTGGACAACCACGGAGCTCACAACGACAATCCGGTCAACAAAGCTCACCTGACTCTTCTGAAGGCGCGAATTCGCAAGCTGGTTGCGTGCGCTACAAACAAAATTCAGCCCTGCGACTCATTTGTGATCTTCAAGATCAAAGATGCATGGACGTCGTTGTGGGAAGTGAACAAGTTCAATTCAATCAAGGAAGGTAACTGGCAAGAGTCCTCTGGTGCAATCAAGAACCCTGGGAAGACGTTCTTTTTGAAGTTGGCAGCAGAATCTGTTAGACGTGTCAATGAAGCACGAGATGAGCACGGTTTCAGCTACGCCAGAAAAGCGATGATTTGCTGCGGACCTCGCTCGATGTGACTGGTGAATGACACATCGACCAGCTCTCGCGAGAGTTGCAACTTATAGTGGAAAAGCACCAGGAATACTTTGACGGCAAAGCTGTTCCTCAGTTTCGGTGCATCGATCCCAAGTAGATCTGGCTGGTTCGAGCGCGCAAACAACATCAATTGATAAATACACGCAAGCTATACATATTTATTCATTCAGACTTCTGTCTTGCACCGCAAAGTGGCTCCTTTATGCTGTTTGTTTGTGCTTGTTGGTGCCTAGCTTGATGCGTTGTTTGTACTTTGGTAGCTTTGTGAAGTTTGACAGTCCACACCAATTAGGCATGTATTTGATTAGTGTTATACACACTATTTATATTAGCCTACTATTAATGTGTGTTTTAAATTAGTGTGATACACAGTATTTATAGGGCGTCATTTGCGAGAATATCTTCAAAATTAGTGTGACACACTAATAATGGAAAACGGTGTACTTATCTGAGTGTGTATTGATCGAATTGGTCTCTACGCTATTCAAAGCATTCTGTAAATGGAAAAAGAAATGCCGTACCCATTCCCCCATGGGTACACTTTTTACGCACATGGATGGATGCACCTTCACTGAAAGAGACAAAAGCATTGCACTAGTCTGGTTTTCTTCGCCTTGGGCTCCAATGACCCCAATGAGAGTCTATGGTTGTGGAGACAGGACCCCAGCAATTCAATCAAACATCACTGTGAACGGCGTAGAGTTTACTAGTACGTGTTAGTTTTGGGCCTCCCAGATCTTCTTTTCCTTAACAAAAACTCTGTTCTGCTGGCTGGCTGCATCTTGAAGTGCGCGAGTGATTTTTCACGATTCAGCAACATGCACATGGCCCAAATCAACAGCAGGATCAACACGCACATGCGAGAGCGTGAGCGTGAAAAATCATGCCTGCAAAGGTGCTCACTCGCTCTCTTCAAAAGAGGGAGCTGAGCATGTGCTTTAAGTAGTAACAAAGTATAATACGGTAGCCAACGCTTTTAGTAGTAAAATGACATGGGTTGAACACGTGTGTGTGTGGGACATCAATTTAAAGTGTCTGTAGTGCACTACTCCCAGGCATGGACATTGTCCTTCATGCGCAAAAGAGGAAGAGATAACTTTGCAGAAGCAGCATAACGATCAATCTCACTTCTCTATTTGCCATCAACAACACAATCCACTCTTCACCACAACACAACCTCCAACGCAAGCAACCACCTGTCTATCAAGCAAACGGGGAACATGAAGGAGCCACCGGATCCACCCTACCGCTGCGTCAAGACGAGCCTCAAGAGCGTCGTCAAGAACAATCTCGTCGTGGAGAAGCTAACCGATGCCGCGCTACGGGCCAACGGCATCATGATCCACACGCTCCAGCTGTACTTGCTCCACTGTTGCGAGAAGGATGACAAACTGCCTACGCTCGACAGACAGTTTGTGACCTCAGTCATGAAGGTACTCTGCAAGCCGCCCTCCCAGGGTAGGCATCCAAAAGCCGAGACGGAGAGCATCAAGGATACGCTCAAGGCCTTCTACGAGCAGCACTACAAGGCGTACGTGTCGGAGGAGCTAAGCTACGAGCACATGAGCACCGTGCTCAACTACCTCTCGACCGACGTCATCACCATGTACGAGAACAACATCAAGCAGAACTACGTCGAGTACGTCGAGCGGTACGTCAACGTGTCGTGGCGCAAGAAGGAGCTGGTCGCCGTTATCAGGAGGAGCGGGAGGGATACGAGAAGCCGCCAGGACACGCTGTGCGCTCGCTTACGCAGGGTCAAGGACGACCTTCTCAGGCCACACCTGTTGAAGACATTGCACCCCCTCTACCACACGTGAATAGACGAGCAGCTCCACCTGGTGCTCCCTGCGAGGGATCTGGAAACGACAACGTCAGCTACGATATCCAGTGCTGGCCACAGGACTGCCTCCCGTGCATGCTACGCATGATGAAGGCGGTCGAGACGCACGGCACGAGCGTCAAGAACGCATGTCTACTGCGCAGCAACGTCGTGCCCAAACACGTCCGCATATACACGGCGTCACTCATCAACCTCTGCTTCACAAAGGAACAGGGTAAACGAAGCGACTACTTGACGAAAGGCAACCTCGTCAAGCGCCAAGACAACATCTGGGGCTTCTTCTTCAAGGCCGACATGAAGTGCTTCCGCGCGCATGGGTACATGTTCGACCACCAGATTGAGACAGACGGCGTTGACTGCAGCATCCTCCTGAAGCGAGAGGGTTTTCTCGGCAAGCGGGTGATCCAAGCGAAGAAAGGGAAGAGCGAGACGTACATCGACGAGGTTGCCGACTATGAACCTCTGAAGGACAAGACGATCGTTGCGATCGACCCCAACATGAGCGACCTGTTGTACTGCGTCGACAGCGACAGCGACACCAAACAACAGACAACGTTCCGATACACACAGGACACGCGCCGCAAAGATACGAAGGCGAAGAAGTACCAAGACTACGTACAGGAACGCAAGCAGGAGGTGATCG